>JAWNNR010000041.1:0-115747 GCA_035044725.1 Scaptomyza caliginosa | reverse complement strand
GTGGCCCACCGTAAGGCTTTTCAGCATTATGTTGACCGTATAATTTATTATGAAAAGGTGCGTATACCGAACACAAGATAATATACACTTACATTACTTTCGTCAATTTTACTCTCCTTAAAAAAAACAAAACAACAGTACAGCTCATACAATGAAAGAATATAAACTTATAAACTTCCACGTAGGAACGAGTGGAATTAGTACAAAAATATAAATCAATCTGCAGCGATAACTTGTATCGATAACATTATTTGTCAGTCACACTACCTCTTATAAGAAAGTATGTCATGCAAAATTTCTATAAGTTTGAAGAGCTCTGTATGTTTAAAAATGTCGACAATTTATAGATATTAATTTATTTTTCTACAATTATTGCCTCGCCTTTTAAGAAACATTTATACATAAGTTTGCAAAGAAATTTATATATTTTTTTTTCAACATTTAAAGAAATTATAAGATATTAGTTAATCAAAAACATTTCAAATAAGTTAAATGAGAAAATTAATAAAATGAAATTTAAAGCCGACAAATATTTTTAACAATAAAAAATATTATAATAAAATGTATGAAAAGTCAAAATTCCATCGCACTCACATTTGGAGAAAAGTTAGTTTTTAATTTTCATAATCACCTAGTTTTTATCTGAATAACGATTTTTTATCACAAAGTTAGTCTTGCAATTATTGATCCAACAATAAGATAAAAATCTCTATTGAATTTAAGGAAATTTTTAAACTCAACTCCTACTTTTTTTTAAACTACTAAGCAAACAACACATATGAGCGTCGAGTAAAGTTTAAACCCAGTGCCAGACGGGTCACCGCCGATTTTTAGGTGCTATCAGCGCCGGATAAAAAAAATGCATTCTTTGTAAGCTATTTCGTAGGTGCGATGTAATCACTCAGAGGAATTATTTGTAATAAAGGAATCGTTCACCGAACCTGATCCATGCGAGTTTAGAGTCGGGATAGCTTTGTTGTATTATTATACATTTTTAACGTAAAACACGAAATATATTTATAATTGAAATTAAAAAAAACACGTTTTAAATTTTACAGTTCAACGCTGCATAACTTCCAGCACAAACCAAATCTTTTTCGACAGGTTTTTTAATGAATTTAATTAAATAAGTTAATACTTGAATCTGTGCAATACATTTTATTGTAATATTTCTTTAAAGTGTTCTAGCTTTCTGCACATTAAAGGGCAAATTACAAATAGGTATAGTGATAATCTGCGGTTGATGTGATAATCTGCGGTTGCACGGAAAACGCATAAGAGTTTAGTTTTAAGAAAACATTGGAAGCTAAATGGTTTTATGACTGGAGGCGGCAATATAACAAATTTGAAGTGAATTAAATCGATAAGCGGAAAAAAACTCATTATTTTTTTTTTTACGCAGTAATTTTAGTACAACCCTTTAAGGCTTTAGAAGAAAAAGTGGTAATACACACTTCTACATACTAAAAGAAGTATGTATTTATGACTTAGGTATATTCTTTTTCCAATTCACTGCCTTTGATTAAAATAAGGTTCAGCACAAATACATACATATGTATACGTAAACAGTTCATGATATAGTTTTATAGCAAACGCTTTAATCGCTTTTTTGGTAAAGCACATTATATAACCTTCGAAACTTTACAGCATAAAGAATTTGAGCTACAAAATAAATAACTTGTTATTTAATGTTAACAATTATGCAATAAATTATTAAAATGTGTTTCTTATTTTACAAGGCACTTCTTAAAAAAACTACGTTAAATGCTTATCAAAATAAAGTGTCATCCCCAAAAACATCGCCAAGTAAACCCCCATCATCTTCTTCACCGCCACCTAAGTCGCCTATTCCAAATCCATCGTCGGCGCTTGGGGGCACAAAAGCTCCGTTAAAAGTCTCTTCCAATCGATCTTCAAAACCCATTGTAGAAGCGATACCATATATCAAACGCATAATAACAAGTCGTACAAAATTTGGAGCACCCGTTGTTTGCTGCCTTGAAGTCTGCAGATCCGAGCTCAGTTTGTGCAAATCATAGGGCTCCGCGGTTTTGGAACTCCCATATTCAAGGGAACACACAACAATTGCCGGCAGTGCAACCGAAACAAATATTGTTTGTAGTGATATTCGCATTTTTACACAAGGAATAAGACCGGTTTTAACCAAGGAACCAATAACTAGCACTGTTCATGTGTTGATTAAATATGATACTAAGCCACTCATATGCATGGTCAAAACAACTTTCTCTTATTATGGGAATTTTTGTTAATGTTTGCTTTCCAATTCTCTGGAAAAATTTCTCTTACAGTATCAATACGCATTACAGTGTTTGTACACTCAGAACACAAATTTATGTATAGCATTAAACGTGTGTAAATATAATTTTTTAGATTACTAAAAATAGTATTTAAAAAGCGTACATTACCTGTCTTATAGCGAATTAATTTTTTTTGGTTTCCGTGCCATTTTATTAAAAACAATTTAAATAGACTAGGTTTTTACTTTTTGATTGTCATTATGTTTTAGTGCTGCTCAAAGAGACACGTTAGCAGCAGGTAAATTGTTGTTTGTGATTTAAGTTGTATTTGATTTTGAGAAGCGTCACTCGGCAAGTAAACATTTTTGTATATTTTGAGAATTTTTGTTTTACGCTTGCCTTCCAAAGCTTAAAGAATATATAACCATATGGCACCGTTACATTCTTGTTTTATATTCTTTGCTCATTTGTATGAAAAGAATTTGGCGCTGGGCAGACAGAAAAAAATAGACAATAAATAATTTTCTATTAGACAGCTCTCGACCAGAAGATACCCTGCATTCAAAAGCATGGAAAATTAAGCATAATGGCACAGGTAAATTAAAATAAATATTTGGTTCTTAATTTATTAAGTTTTTTCTTTATTTATTCAAAATCCAGTTTTAAA
The DNA here is from genome assembly GCA_035044725.1 of Scaptomyza caliginosa. Taxonomy (NCBI): domain Eukaryota; kingdom Metazoa; phylum Arthropoda; class Insecta; order Diptera; family Drosophilidae; genus Scaptomyza; species Scaptomyza caliginosa. The sequence goes on along the minus strand of JAWNNR010000041.1, from coordinate 112,822 downwards.
AGTTTTAAGTTTATTTCGACTGGCTGGATAGTTATCGATAAATAGTGTATTACATTTAAAAACATCGAACAAATCCAACATGTACATAAAAATTGTTAATTAGTGAAAATAAATGGAATTTATTTTCATTAACTGAATTTGCCCATCTGTTCTATGTCATTTTTTTGTATAAAAAAAGACAAGACAAAAACTTTTACAAAATTTTAATTTTTAACTCTCGTGCATTTTGTTTGAACAATCTTTTGGATCACGTACGTACTTTCAAGCTGTATTGCTATCGATAATATATATCGGAAATCGATAGTTGGAACAAACCAAGTTTCTTAATATTTAACGTCGAGATCATGGCTTTTGTCAAGAATATCTAAATTGAATATGGTCGGGGTTGTGTTATTATGCCTCATAAATATCTACAGGGTATTAACACAAATTATGCAAATTTGCATATGTAGTTTTGGCCCATTTTTATAGCCGTGATCTTTTTAGACTTTTTAATCTCCATCCAGAGTTGGTTCATACAAGATAAGAGAATGGTATTTTTGTTAAAAATTTGTGTTCATAAGGATTCAGTTTTTATTTTTAAGATTATAAAATGAATTTGAAATTAAATCAGCAGTTATTATACAGTTCTTAATATACATGAGTACTTAGTAACTATAGCTATACCTAACCATAACAAGCATGTGAAAGATATTAATATGTACATAAGGACAAACATTTCGGTCAATTAACTCTAAGCACGCATCGGGGGATCGTCTATTAACTGTCCAGGACTGAGGGCGCCAGTCAATAGCCGATTTAGGCTTAGCTGGGGTTGTTTTCGCAGCTTAATTACACAAAGAAATATTCGATTATATGAGTTGTGCCAATCATCAAATTGATTGAAAAGACAGACGAATGAGCTTGTTAATATTTAGAGCTACGCTTAAACACTTCTTTCGCTATTTGACGCTTTGCAAGCAGACTGACAGACAGAGATAAACAGATCATTAAAAAACATAAGAATAAGTTCTTATTTTATACTTTTCACACAATCACATGAAATAGAACAAACAAAAAACTGACGTTTTAGAGTTTGCTTGTGAAAATTTTAAATATACATACATACAAATAATACTTACATTTTGCAGATTTTATATATAAGCTAAATGTGTTAACCACAAACGTAAAAATCAATGGAAATAAGTTTTGAACTGTAACAAAAAATAAATTATTTCTAAAAATGTCATTTTAATTTAAGGTTAAGTTACGCATTTAATAAAAACCTGGTATGTTAATTATTTATGCGATTACACAAAACATGGGGGGTTTGATCATAGCTAAGCATTTTCTTGATTAGAGCCCTCTTCCTTGTTCGTTGTTATCCGCGTATAAATACATGTCATAATTTTCCACTTAACTAGAGTGCAATTTTAACAGACACCCAACAAGGAACTCTCATACCTTAACCACTAATAATTCCCCTCCTTGACCCGACTATATAAATACGAATTAGCGACAATATATGCGTGTGTGTGTGTATATGTGTTTATTTATTTGTGTAACTACTTCTGTTTGGGTAAGTCATGCAGCGAATAGTACTTATGGGTCAGAACCAAATACTATTGGGAAGGGAACACACACTCGCGCACACACACACGTTCAAACGTTCGATTATATTGATAGGTATACGTAAACACTTAAAGACGTAAACATTAAACGTGTATATATAAATATAATGTGTTTATTTAAGTATGTATATACATTTGTGTGTGTGTGTCTGCGTAAAAACAAATTCATTTATCTTGATGTGAGAATGTATTGCTATCCACATTATTCGACCGTAAGGAAACATGCCTCAGTTAGACTCTGGATCGCCAATTACTAATACGTATTTTTCATATTGTGCGGTATCAATCGGAAGATAAGCTACTACCTTCTTATGATTAACAATCACATACCACATGTAACTATAGTAACTGTATAAAAAATAATTAGTACGCAAAATATATGAATTGTGATTGTTTCAGATGAGTGCAACGTTTGTCTTTATGTGTTTAATTTTCAGTTATGTTATTACAAAAATCGGTTCCGTCGAAATATGCTGCAGTGCACAAGCGGCTTATTATGGAATACGCGTGCAAAATGCTTCCTCAACTGGGTACGAATGCATTTCGGCACAGAATGCCACCGAGAATCTCAATGTACCGAATACAATCGAAACTCCGCAAGGATACCAATTGACCACTAGCCAAGTAGTAATTAGAAAATTGTGCGCGAGCTATATATTCGAATACATCGCTTATTACTGAAAATTCAGTTACAGTGCCAGATAATTCATGCCTTCTTATATCCAACAAACGTCTCATTGTTGCCGCATGTAAATCTAACAATGATATTGCATTGCAAAGCATTGGAATAATTAATAAATGCTGTCCACATGGCTACACATATATAGCGAAGGCAAATGAGTGCTTTCTACGTGAACCCGATTTTAATTTATACTCCTACATATTTAAAAAACCAATGATTTTTATTGATGATTCATTTACGTGCGCCAATAACAAAGTTCTCGTTGAGTATGTTGTGCCAGCGGAAGCAATAAGCTTAAAAGATAACCAGCTTATTTTGAAAGACAACAGCAAAACATTGGCAAGAAGTGAATATTGCATTGAAGCAATTGAAGAAATAAATACAAACAAAACTGCAATAAAGAACGCAGTTACTCAACAATTTATAATTCGCACATGCCAAAATGTTAAAATATGCGATATTATACCATGCATTCGAAGGTGTTGTGCTGATGGTGAATTCTATTCGAAAGGAAATATGACTACTTCGTGTAGAAAGGATGAAAACGATTTGAAATTTCGCAGTTTTGAGAGCATGAATATCAGCGGTAATTTTACAAAACCTTCAGGTAAGTGCAAGTCTAAAAGATTTATATTCTTTTTTTGAAGAAGAAGAAGTGTCTTGGTAGCGAAAATATTATACAAATATGCAGACCGAAAGCCACCTGCTCATATCTTAATCCAATTAATTATCTAACAAACTGATTGATTAAGTTATTGCGAGCTTTATTTATTAATTGCTTCAAAAGCCATCATGTGGCAATGCGTCGGAACGTTCAATGGTCCTGTTTTCATTTTTCTTGTTGTTTTTAACATTAAAATTATGCGATTGGCTTCATTATTATAACTCGATGTGTAAGGTCGACGTAATATTGTTTTTTGAATTTAAAATTTTTTTAATTGATTCTTTAAAATGGTTTTAGATCAGATAACACAACTTTTTATTTATTTGTTTTTGTTTATTACGTACGCGCCGCTTAACAAGGCTCCCATTTGAACGCCAAGTTTGTATCCTAAGTTTAAAAACACAAGTTAAAGCGAAATTGTATTCTTGATTTTCAGTATTTGGAGTATTGACAGGGTTGGAATGCCCAAAATTTCGCTTGGATCCAGACTCTTTTTCGGATGAATCGCATGTGATAAGTTCAACCAACGGATCGTTGTTTATAACAAGCACCAAAAAAATGTACACAAACAGTCAGTATTGTATTGAAAAAGTTAAAAATTCTTCATTCATTGATCGAAAGGTAAATTTGTTATTACTCAAAAAGTAAAGTGTTCGAAACTTGTCCTTGCTCGCCCACCTATATACATTAGCTTTATGCTTTATGCACTTTTAAGGAACATATTAAATTGTAAAAAAAAATTTAACAGTGCCTCACATTATTTTTATTATACATACGTCAAGTATACTTTTAGTACCACTATTTTTATATCTCAAAGATTATTAAGAAACTTATTTATAGCAATAAATATTGCATTTGTTATTAAATTGTCAGTTTATTATTTTATGAGACGCAAATATTTCATAGAAATGAGTATTCCCTTAACCGAGCACGGTCAGGTCGAACAGTTTTACTTCTTACCTGTTCATATCTTGAATATTCAAATGATTAAATAATTATTTATTTTCAGAACAGTTGTACACATTTGTGTGCTTTGATTCCAAAGTGGTTGGCAATGATCGCATACGATTTAAAATGTACCCGGTTGGTCTTCTGATATCGTGTTGTTTTTATGTAATTACGCTTGTGGTGTATACATCAATAGAAAAATTGCGTAATCTTCCTGGTAAAATTTTAATTTGTTTGATAAGCAGTCTTCTCCTCGCTTACCTTGGCATCGCTTTGGGCCAATTGATGCCCACATCAAACAATGATGTTTGCTTCATATCGGGTAAGTCAATCAAAAATCAAATTATTTCTCACACATCCAAGAATCTTTTCATCCATTTATTCTTATATCTCTTTGTTTTTAAGGATTTTTCGTATACTTTTTTCTAATGGCCGCATTTTCCTGGATGAATATTACATGTTTTGACATTTGGAAGACATTCGGGTAAGAGATTTAATGGATAAGAGGATGGACTACAAATTCAGCGGTTGCAGTATAGATCCATCACCCTAGCTTTGGTGTCTTTGCCCTCCTTGGACAGCACGATGTCAGGCTCATATGATATAAATAAAGTCTTTCAAGCCACAGCTTACTGGACTGATGACATCCGGTGACAGTAGCTTACTTGATTAGTTTAATTATTCCTTTCGGCTGTCGGACTTACGTTTTTCTAATATAATGCTTCTTCAGTCGGTTAGCTGGTTTTGATCCGTTATTTGACTAATGCACTGGCATGCCGATTTATTTATAACCTTCCATATCTTTGGTATCTTAACCGACGCATATACATCTGTGTATCTCAAACAATTCACATACAAAATTGCAGATTATCATTTGGTTTTTCTTGGTCTTTATTGTAATTTTGATATCGAAAACTAAATGAGTTTTTAATAAATTAGACGAAACTTCATCTGTCTATCGCGTGGATAAATATTCCGAAGCTTTTAAAGTCTCAGAGATTAACGCGTTGATACATGCTGACCTGGTCAAATGAACTTACCTGTTGATGGTGATCAAAAATAAATATCCTTTAAATGGTCGGCGGTGCATCGTTGTTTTTATTACAAACATCGTTTTTTAATTTTGTTTTTAGATCAACCGAATCAAAAAATCTACAAAGACGGGAACAACGGAAGCGTTTCTTGTGGTACTCTTTATATGGCTGGGGAATGCCAACGGTTTTAACAACAATCACTGCATCATTAAGCAAATCCAATATTTTAAAAGAATCAATTCGTCCCATGTTTGGAAATGGCCGATGTTGGTTTACCTGTATGTTCAAAGATTTTAATTTCTTATATATCCAACTAATCCAACAAATAATTAAATTGCAGATGATACAATCGGGTTCGCCAGCTTAATATTTTTCTCTGGACCACTTGGAATACTCTTTGTTGTAAATCTACTGCTCTTTTTGTTAACACTAAAATACTGCAACAAAGTGAAACGGGAAATATTCAGGATGCAGAGTTCAAACACGGATAAACATACGTTGAGAAGTCGGTTTTTTATGGACAAAACCAGGTTCATTATGAATACAAAACTATGCTTTGTAATGGGAATTACTTGGCTATTTGAAATTGCAAGCATTTGGTTCTACGATCACAAAAAAAACTTTTTTTGGTCAATCAGTGATTCGTTCAATGTCCTCCTGGGAGTATTTGTTTTCATTATTTTTGTCTTTAAAAGACGTGTATGGAATGAAATCATGATCAAATTGGGTAAGTTTTAAATCAAAAAACCAGGTTGCTAATTCATAATAAGTTTAGAAATGCTTTCATATATTATTGCTTTTTTATATAGTATTGCTTTTAATTAAAAGAATTTGTTTTTGTAAGGTTTGCTCTTAACATTGTATCTTTTTTATTAGGCAAATCTAAGAATCGCCTTTGAGGTTTTCTTGATTTCAACTAATTCATTCTTTATTTATTTAGGTTTTCAGTCAAAGAACGACTTGCGAAGAAATGGAAATACAACACACTTAACACAATCAACATGTGTTACACACAGCATAAACATGAAAAAACTTGATGAAGTAGGCGGCAATACTCCCATCCTCCGAAGAACCTCTTAGAAGCATAATAATAACATACAGTTAAAAGTACAGATAAGCTGTTAAGCTTGTATAATTTATCAAGAATTCAATAAACTAAAAAACTTAAAATCGGAAAAATTTATACATTTATCAAGAGCCGGGTCACTTCATAATAGATTGCTGAAGCCACAAGGATATCTGAGGAGTGTTCTCAAGCATGCCCCAGTTGAAGTATCCCGAAACTACAGGAGCCTGAAGAGTGTCAAAATAATTTCAGAGGTGCTGCGGATTATTGTGTTGGCTGCATTATCTATTTTATTGTTATCGGTGGGATTGCTACTGTGGTCTTGACTGTTTGTATTTAATTTTAACTAAAGCTTGTGAAAAAGCAATTTAACAAATGCGTATTTAGTGTGTAATGATCAGCTAATTTGCCAGTAAGTTTTTAAAACACAAACATAATTTGGATCACAAATTCAAAAAAAAAGTATAGTAATTACAATGTTAAAAAATGGTTCCATAGTTCAGTTCACAGTTTCACATAAAAAAAATGGTCACACTTTGTGCTTGGACAAAAGGGTGGAATGTTTAAATGTCCTGCGCATAACACGTACATATAAATATACACACATACATACATAGATTATTTTGAACTGGTGAAAATTATATGCAAACAATCCGTCTGTACTAAGATTGACACTGCATTGCGTTTGATATTCGAAGGAATACAATTAATTCAATAAAAACGAAATAAAGTGTTTAGAAAATGAATTTCCATTTTCAATTCATTGTTTTTCGTTATATCGTGTTTATTATTTTAAAAGATATTTGTGTATGGTCCCAAAACACAACGTATGAAAACAATGGGTATGTGAAACACTAAAACATATTTATGTGTATACATTTATATACAAATTCGTTGCGTTTAAAAAAAATCCTTAAAGATAATGGTTTGTAAAACTGATTAATTGTTGGAATGGGATGGGATTGGAATGGGATTTAAACAAGTGTATTATACAAATTCATACATACATACACATGACATTTGTGTATGTGTGTTTGTAAATTTCGAAGGAGCCATGCAACATCCCGGCCGGTAGTTTTTTTGTGTGGAGGAAAACGATAAACAATTTGTGTACACTTCTGATTATGTTAGTAAAACCTATGAAACGTTCAAGAAGCTGAAAGAATCCTGACTCTTTTATTTATTAATTTACACAAGCTTTAATTAAAATGTTTTTGTTTAAAAACAATTGGTGTTCGTCACAAACTAAAAAATTTCTCATATACATTCCAAAACATTTCGCTTTATTCATTCGCAAAGATTTCATCAATCATCTGGAATATGTCAACTGTATACTGGAACAATATGTCAAGACTTTTTGAAAAATGCTCACGTCTTTATAGCCCCAAATGTGACTATCAACGACTTAGAGGAACGCCTAAAAGCCGCCTATGGAGTGATCAGGGAATCAAAGTAAGAGTTTGAGAAAATAGTTTTTACGATCTTTGTCTTAATGCATATACATTTTTAGAGATATGAATTTAAATTGCCGAAAATACGCTCTGCCCAGTTTATGCTTCAGTGCACTGCCAATTTGTCGAACACCGGAACGAACCAATCTTTTATATTTTGCAAATGTTGCGATGATAACCAACAAATACAATGGAAACGGTACGCGAAAAAGAAGATTCGTTTCTAAAGATAACAAAAATACGCATCTGTTTTATAAGAAAAAATCGGTTTATTTTAACGATGTTTTCACTACGGATGTATCAAGCAAATATCCACCGACGAGAGATTCTGAAAATTTGAAACGCATCTGTCGGGAAGAATGTGAGCTATTGGAAAATGAACTCTGCCAAAAGGAATATGCAATTGCAAAACGGCATCCTGTAATTGGTTTAGTTGGAGTTGAAGATTGTGAAAAAATACCACAACACAAGGATTGCTCCACATTGGGTATAACTATTGAAGTTGATGAAGCTGAAGATTGCTATTGGGAAGATGGTTCAAGTTACAGAGGAGTTCAGAACGTCAGCTCATCGGGAAAATCATGTTTAAGATGGTCGTGGTTAATGAAGGAAATATCGGACTATCCCGAACTTATTGGACAGAATTACTGCAGGTATGATAGTTATACTGCTTGATTATATGTCTTTCAGGGCTGTAAGTAATTATGTTCAAACATAATATAATAGAACATATCCTACAAAAGCAGTATTAAAAATATATTTTTTTATCATTATAGGAACCCAGGAAGCGCAGAGAAGAGTCCATGGTGTTTTGTTGATGATAGATCCTTGGATCGAAATATCGAACCTTGCGGCATTCCAAAATGTGTAGACAAGATCTGGTTAAGCATTATATCCATACTAGGATTAACAGTTTTATTTGTCATTATTATATTTTCAATGGTTCTCTTAAGAAGAAAAGGCTCTCGTGGTATGAAAAATATACAAAATGTATGTGACCTAATAATACACAAAACATACAAAATTAAAATATAAACTTTTTTGCTTTAATAGATAAACACGCCTAACGCCGGAAATAACATATATGGAAATTCACAATCAAACACAAACCAAGACGTCGGGAGAATGACATTAAACAGTGAAATGGAACATGTTGGCATACCGTCAAAAAATATTGAAAAAAATGGACTTTTAAGAATACCACACTTTACGTTGCAAGATGTCGAGTTTCTTGAGGAATTGGGAGAAGGAGCATTTGGTAAGGAAGTATCCTTTAACCAACAATCTAATTTTGACGTGTGCTTCACTTGTATAAAAAAATATTTCTTCATATCTAATGTTTTTATTTGATTTGTAGGAAAGGTTTAAAGGGTCAACTAACACAAACCAATAAGAAAGTGGTTAATGTTGCTATAAAAGCCCTTCTGTATGCTTTTTGAATATATGGCAAACGGTGATCTACATGAGTTTTTAATCTCAAACTCACCAGTTGAAAAGAAATCATTGTCACAATTGGAATTTCTACAAATAGCTATGCAAATAAGCGAAGGAATGGAATACTTATCAGGACATCACTATGTTCATCGTGATTTAGCAGCGCGGAACTGTTTAGTTAATGAAGGACTAATTGTGAAAATTTCAGATTTTGGTCTGTCGCGGGATATTTACAGCTCTGACTATTATAGGTATGTACTCGATAAACTTAGTATACACTATGGCGGGCTTTAATATTGTTGTCTATAATGTTTAGGGTTCAATCGAAATCATTACTTCCTGTTCGGTGGATGCCCTCAGAATCTATACTTTATGGAAAATTTACCACCGAAAGTGATATATGGTCATTTGGAGTTGTACTCTGGGAAATCTATAGTTATGGAATGCAGGTATATAAAAATTACGAAAATGTTTAAATTTATCAACCGAATCATTTTTTATAAATTGTATTATTTCGTTATAGCCCTATTATGGTTACAGCAATCCGGAGGTGATACACTTGATAAGATCCCGCCAACTACTTTCTTGTCCAGAAAATTGTCCAACAGCTGTATATTCTCTTATGATTGAATGTTGGCATGAGCAGGCTGTTAAGCGTCCAACGTTTACAGATATATCACATAGATTAAAGACTTGGTATGAAGGTCATATTAAAATCAGTAATCAAACTCCTAAGTAATCATAGATACACAAAACATACATTAATACTTGTATAAGAAATAAACAATAATTTTAACATTTCAAAAGATTACGTTTATTTTAACTTTGACTTACGGTAGAAAAAAAATGGAAACAATAAAGCCAAAAAAAGAAACTTTATTTAAGTTTTTCATTTTATCAATAACCTAACAGGAACATCGACATTAAATTCGCGACTTAAAAAATTAAATATGAAAATTATTATAGATACATTTTTTTTAATGAAAATAGACAAAAAATAAATATGTGACCTCATTTTTTTTTGTTTCGTTAACTTTTTTAATTTTACGTGTACACAAAAATAGCCTGTTTCTCTAGTGGCGTTCTTGGTTAAATATAGTTGTAGAATGAAATATTATTGATTGATAATTTAAATATAGTTTTATCAAAATAAAAAGAATTTTTCGTCGTTTTATCTTCAGTGTCAATATTTTGCTTAAATAAGCATTTAAAAATAATAATGACGTTTGTAACAGTACTTATAAATAAAATAGACGTTCCGATAATTTACTTGCAGTGTCCCGCTGCAAGCTTTGACCAATCAAGAATGCCATCTTATGAGCGTACTTTAAAAAAAAAAAAAAACAAATACAAATTAGAAAGAACTTTTGATTGAATAAGAAAAATAAGTTAATTAAAATAAAAGATGGGAAATTAGTAACTTTTGCACGATGTAAGAGGCGTAATTTAATCTGAATTTAAATTTTTAAGCTTACCATGCAACAAGCGGGAATCCGAACTGTGCCAGGCCAGTTATAATACATAAAACATAATTTGTAGCTTAGTTTTTGTATGATATCAGGACCATAGCTTGAGTCATCACGCAATACAACATAATGTGTTGGACTAACAGTTCCTTGTCTAACCATTTGTGACACCAAGAAGAAGTCATACATTTTAGACCTCGTGATGTGTTTATCGACCACGGTTCCCGGCAACGGATTTTCAAAATTATTATGGGTTGCCTGCAATTGGTGAGTGTAAAGGGTCATTAAAAATCAAATATTTATAGGAATGTAAGTCAACTTGCCAAAAAGTATCGAGTATTGATGCGTTTTTGAACCACAATAAACGTAATTTTAATGCTTGCACTGCAAACAGCTTCAAATTGAGGAATTTCGTACTGAGCACATAAATTCAGTTGACCATCTCCAACTCCGTCGCTAAAAAGGTAATACACATATAACATGTCTTGAGAAGGAGATTAAAGATTATATGATTGCATTTTATCTTTTACCGGTAAATTATAACGCTGTCTGGAAAAATACCATTGCGTTTCTTGTAGCTTTCTAGGGCTGACGCAAAAGACGATGTTAGTCCATTGACAATCTCTTCTTTCTTAGTTTGCATAACAGCTTTACTATACCAATGAGTATATGTTGAGTTTAGTGAAGCGACAAATGCTGAAATGTTAATCAGTTTAAGTAAAATTAATACTTATTTATTGAACTAAACCTATTTAACTTACCAGCTACAGAACGATTTTTTTGTGCTGGATCATGATATGAATCAATTCCACAGATCATTACATTCTTAAAGGGAATTCTTACAGTCCATAGAGATCCACCCATTTTACAGTTCATTTGTAAAATAATCTGTTGGACAATTGAACGATTCTTACTTTCGTTAAATAAGGTCCTGGAGTTAATAATCTACAAATTTAGATTAGAAAGGGAATGACGCATAAAAAATGTATTTATAAAAACAGTCAACTAGCATATAATATAAAATTGATCAAGCATTTTTGTAACGCAAAGAAAAATTGATTACCTGTGATGCAACCGGTATCTCTGAGCAGCAAATTTTTTTAATTGCTGAATATCTGTCATCACGACTAGTGGGGCATATACAAACTACAATTTGGGTTTGTGTCGAAATACTGCGACGTAGGACATCAACATATGTATCGATACGATCCTGATCCAAGCTTACTATGTTCGGAGGACAATAGTGCATGCCAAAGGCTTCGCAACAACGCTCCATATTGTGTAATAAAGATTTAGCTGTTCGTAAATCACTTTTTTGATGTATTAAAATCCAGTTGCTGAGATGTACGACTTCCAGCATTTCATTGTTTAGGGCGTCTTTGGAAAAGTCAGCTTGTTGCCCAGCTGAAAAGCTTCTCTTTGCAAAATAAATCTGTTCTGCATCAATTCTACGACCTACTATATTATTATTAATATTAACAAGCGTTATGCCCCAGTTGTCCAGAATCTCTTTTGCAGCAGCGTTTTCATTAAGATTTTTGAAATATTTATCTAGAGCCTGCATCCTTTGATTAGGTGTGACTCTAGTGAATGTTGCTATCTCACGCATTAGTTTCTTGTCTGCCCGAATTTCATCGTGTAAGCCCGTTAGATAACAAAGTTCCGGGATCAAGCAAAACCGAATACTTTCAGCATTTGCATTTTCATCACCTCTTGTTTGTTTTAGGCTTATAAGTAATGGTTGCTTGTCGTCTTTAATGTTAATGTTGTGTTGCTTTTTATAATATTCAATGTAACTGCTGGATCCGGCCCTGGTTTCGAATGTAGAATGCGGATTATCGGAGAAACATATATCATCAATTCTATATGTACGGTTATTATATCGGGTTATAACAATGCTTCCAATTAAATGTTTTTTAGCTTTCTCTTGGTAATTCGACTTGTTATATTGATAAATCTCAATAAGCATATCCAATACAGTTTTTTGGCAGAGCAAACGATGAGATACATCACAGCAGAGCATCAAACCACCATCATACTCATCGGCAGCAGTTACGTAGCCTGGCCAAACTTCTAGTTTTGCTGACGGAATAACTTTCGGGCGTGTGGGATCAAAATGCTTTCGATTGAATCTAACATAGTTTAGGGTTTTCATAACCCGGTCAAATAAAATATTATATAATTGAATACAGTTTTTGGGAGATTCTTTTTTTTTGAAAAGCACTCTGATTTCAATGTCTGCGTTATCGGGATCTTTTGATACAAAAGTTGTCAATTGTTTTTCCAGTAATATCGGCAAAAATAGCGTAGATCCATCAAATGTTTTTACTCCTCCAAGTTGTTCTCGATGCTCATTTAAATACTTCATTCTTAAATGGACAGAATCAACAGGAGGATAGTATTTTACTTCGTAGAGATAAACTCCTTTCATTGGATTTGATTTTAAACCTATATAATTACAGGCTAAATTAACCGGTATTCCTATTTGGGAGAAAAGTAATTATATTGTGGATTACTAAGATTTACTCAAGTATATTTGGTGTTTTACCCTTTGATCCATATATAGTTTTTGGATATAACAAGTCACTTGTTAAAGCTTTAAACTTATTTTTTCCAGATTCATCACAAACCGAAGGTGGCTGCTCTGGAATACTCTTGTTTCCCTCACTGCTACCAAAATCTCGTAAAGAATCGGATCTAGAGGAAGTGTCCTCTCCACTTCCCAATTGTTGCGAATTGTTTTTGAAGCACTGCAGTAAGCTTGCACGTCCTCGCCCAATCGAAAAACTAACATTTTCGAGCTTTGATGACAGTTCACTGGCAACATTCTGTCTTGCAACTCGGCAAGATTCTCCGCTCGAAACAGATTGGTCAAACTCTAAGCCACTGTCTTTCGTATGAGCTGCACTAGACGAGGACGATTCCGAAGCCTCAATCTTTTTATGAAACAAAGATACCAAGTTTCCTCGACCAGACATGATCTAAAATTATATGATACAAGTTTATGAAAAGTTTAGATATCGAGTTAATTAATAATAATGCATAAACTAAATACACGCTTTTAAAAATGCGGTACAGTCTAGGGTTAAGGTATTCAAATTTAAGTTTTTCATTTAATAAATAAATACCTTTGGACATTTTCATTACGATATTGAATTAAATAATTGTTTGGAGTCAACATAACAACAACACGTGGAAGCAGCAAATATAACCTTTGTATTTAAGACAATCACACAAACAAATTAAAGCGGTTCTTGATGAATTCGGTTTTTTAAATTGGTTCTTGAATGGAATTTAATTTTAAAACTGTAGGTTTCCTTGAAAACTAAAGATCGGATATTCTTAGGCGTTTCCCAAGCTAATGAATGTACCGCTGGTATTTTTGCTTCTCTCTACTAGAATAATAATTTTATCATTGTTTTTATTTGATCGCGAATGCTATTTGTAGTTAATAGTGGAAATCATACGATTTATCATTAATGGTAATGCCGATGTGCTCTTCGCAATTACTTTAAACTGTAAATTACACACGTACATTAAAACAGCTCCTCCCTTTGATACATTTGAATACATGCATAAATATATGTACCTACTATACACACACAATTTTTTTTTCTTTGCAAGTTCTCATGTTTAGTAGGTAGTATTTAAAACATATTTTATATACCTTATCAAGAACCACAAAACTTACTGTAAATTGTGATTTAAATGTTTAATTATATTTTGGATTTTCTATTAAATTTTGAATATAGCTTCAATGAGTTACATTTCACAAGTCAAATTTCCGCTTTTTGCGGCATTTACAGTTAGAAAATCAAAAATTGTATAGTGATGGTAAATTGCTTGATTAATTGGGGTGACCACAACAACACAATTATTTGGGACTGGTGATAACAAAATCGATACCAAACTGTTGTGGTCAAGTGAAAAAGAAAGATTTAATTGTTTTTACCAAAAAGCTTTTTGACAAATTCTTGATTATTTGTATCATATATCGTTTGACGTTGTGTTATGTGTTGCTTTACATTTATTATTGCTTTACAAAGTATTGAATATAAATAAATCCTAGCTAAAGGAACTTATGTAGTAGTCATAATTATTTATGTTATGTTGAAAATTAAATAACTTTAATTTTAACTGTACGTTAAACGTACGACAGCGTAAAGAACTAAATACTGGTTTCTGAAAATTTTAAATACATATTTTTTTGTAATTTACAATTAGTTTTCGACGTAATTTTCATTACAAAACAAATAATGCAGTAAGGGTTTTTAACAGAGTGAGTTAAATGTTTAAAATGTTGTTTAAATATGTTCAAAATATTTGTAAAGTAATCGAGTCGGTGTCTGCAAAAATCGAATGGCAAACAGCAATACATCATTGCGCTCCCATCACTAATCGAGAGCACATCACTAAACACCGCAATATTATATTTTTACCCTAAACACTTTTTGCGTTCAAAATGGATACTTTAGAAATGAATGAAATGGAAAACTGCAAAAATAAATGTATTGTTAGCTCCTGCAAAAACTCCAAGATTAGCTGCAACGATTTTGCAGTGAAATTGTACTCGTTTCCATCACATCCAACTCTGTTCAACCAATGGATAAAAATTCTCAATTTGGATGCCAATGTAAACACAAACTATTTACGTATTTGCGGTCGTCATTTTGAGTCCAAATATTTAGGAACACTAAGATTAGAGTCGGATGCAATTCCATCATTGAACTTAACCGAAAGGATTTTGTTGACATTATTGAGTGGTTCTTCCTCTAGCGCCAGTGAATCCAACAAAAGTGTTCCAACAGCGGGCAATAAAGTTTCTGGAAACACAACTAAGGATGGATCGCTTGATATATATTGTGATAACTGCCTAAAAAATAACGAGAACGAAGAATATTTTAGAAATCAATGGTTTGAGTCATTGGCTCTACTGAAGAAAAAAACGGAAATCTTAAACAATCGAAGGAATCAATATAGGGTATTGAAACAAACTTTATTACAAGTGAAAAAGCGTTCATTGCAAAAGAGAAGTTCACTAAAACATGTACTGCTTATGATTTCAAAAATTTCTCATGTTAGTGCAAACGCAAAGACTTTTTGTAAAATGCTTTTAAAAAAAAAGCGAAACTACAATTCAGAAGAAGCAGTCGTGGCCCTTAATATTTTTTTTTACTCGCCAAAAACTTATGATTATCTTCGGGATGTTCTCGGCCTAAAATTGCCTTCAAGAGATGAACTAATGCGATTTAAACAAAACAAACTTTCTGTATAGGCTTTTAGTTTTTAAAAAAATATAAAATATAAACTTTTGATTTTAGGAAAAAAGATATAATTGATATGTAATATAACATGTACTTATATAACAAATATTAAAACTAATTTGAAAATTATGTCTTCCATATTGTTTTTATTTTCTTTGAACCTTAGGGTGAACAGATGTATTGGGAAAAAGAAATAATCATATAAAGTGCAGAGTTTATTGCTGGCAGGAAAAAAAATAATACTGGAATCGACATACTTAGCGGCTACAGTTTAAATACAGAACAAAGTGTTAGCAATTGTCTACAAAATACCGATACATTAACAATATTAAGTAGTTCCCTCTTGAAATATCTAGTAAATATATCGATTCTTATTAAAAAAAATCGTTTATTAGTAAGCTGCCATCGCCAATTAAAAACACATCTCTTCAACAAAAAAAAACATTTTGTGTTAATTTATTATTATTAATAACATCGATATGGGCGCCAATAGGAAAAAAGACACCAGAAAGGCCGATTACAAATGTTTAATAAATTCCTGTAAAAGGTCCTATAGAAAGTGCACAAAAGAAGCTCCAGTAAAATTGTTTTCGTTGCCATCAGATCCACATATGTTCAACAAATGGAAAAGGATACTTCATTTGGATAGCAACGTAAACAAAAGTTTTTCTCGAATTTGCGACCGGCATTTTGAGTCTAAATATATAGGTCGCGTCAGATTAAAGCATTGTGCAGTTCCAACATTAAACTTATCTTCAAATAGTACTCAGACTCCACCAGAAGTCTTCTGTGAAAACTGTCCACAAAGTGAAGTAAATGAAGCATATTATAAAAAACAATGGTTTGAGACACTGGCTGAAATAAAGAAGAAGGAGGACAGCCTTATCAGTCTAAGGAAAAAAATACATTCAACACATAAGAAAATATTACGAAAGAAACGTTCACCACCAAAGAGGATCCCCTGGAAAAGTGTTAATGCTATAATTGCAAAAATGTCTCATATATCTGAAAGCTCGAAAACTATTTGTAAAATGCTTTTGAAAAAGCCAGCAAACTATAATCCAGAGGAAACAGTAATTGCACATAACATACAGTTTTATTCGCCAAAAATGTACTATTATCTTCGGAATGTTCTTAAATTGAATTTGCCATCAACAACCACAATAATTCGTATAAAGCATAAAAAACAACCAATTAATTAGATCCCAATTAGACTAATGTAGATTGTTAATGGCTGACAGATAAAATATATTTATATAAAATTCATTTATATTGTATTGTATTATTTATTTGCTTGGGATGTTCTAAGGGCGTTTAAGAGCAGTTATTAATGTCTCAGGGGAGCTATCTTTTGTTGACAGATCCATTTCGGATGGACAAATGCATATATCACAACATTATTATACTTTATCTACTTCGGTTTCGGAGTAAAATAGGTTTACATTTGAAATGTCCAGAAAGGAAATATTCTGTAGCAATATTTAATTTCGAATATGTCTCATATATTTGAAAGCTCACATAATATATAGTTTTACGCAGAAATTAAAGCTTTCTGATGAAGAACATAATAAAACCATTAAAGAATCAACAATTGCGTTGGAAACATAATTTGTGTTAATAGTGTATTCTGTTTCTTTTTCTATTTTTGTAAACCGTAAAATCTAAAAACGGGATTTGGTGGGTTGGAGTTCAAATGTGTGAGGCCGATTTCATATTGACTAAAAAAGATTGACGCAAAAGTCTAACACTTGCATTTTCAGGTTTGAACAATGTTTTTAATAGCAGTTTTAAGCCGAATCTATTACGGAGCGACACCATCGCATGGTTCGAGAATTCTGACCGATTGACTATGTTTAAATGCACTTTTAACATAATGAACATTCCAATCGATAATAGTACCGTATCTGACAAGTTAGACTATATATTATGTGAGCTTTCAAATATATGAGACATATTCGAAATTAAATATTGCTACAGAATATTTCCTTTCTGGACATTTCAAATGTAAACCTATTTTACTCCGAAACCGAAGTAGATAAAGTATAATAATGTTGTGATATATGCATTTGTCCATCCGAAATGGATCTGTCAACAAAAGATAGCTCCCCTGAGACATTAATAACTGCTCTTAAACGCCCTTAGAACATCCCAAGCAAATAAATAATACAATACAATATAAATGAATTTTATATAAATATATTTTATCTGTCAGCCATTAACAATCTACATTAGTCTAATTGGGATCTAATTAATTGGTTGTTTTTTATGCTTGATACGAATTATTGTGGTTGTTGATGGCAAATTCAATTTAAGAACATTCCGAAGATAATAGTACATTTTTGGCGAATAAAACTGTATGTTATGTGCAATTACTGTTTCCTCTGGATTATAGTTTGCTGGCTTTTTCAAAAGCATTTTACAAATAGTTTTCGAGCTTTCAGATATATGAGACATTTTTGCAATTATAGCATTAACACTTTTCCAGGGGATCCTCTTTGGTGGTGAACGTTTCTTTCGTAATATTTTCTTATGTGTTGAATGTATTTTTTTCCTTAGACTGATAAGGCTGTCCTCCTTCTTCTTTATTTCAGCCAGTGTCTCAAACCATTGTTTTTTATAATATGTTTCATTTTCTTCACTTTGTGGACAGTTTTCACAGAAGACTTCTGGTGGAGTCTGAGTACTATTTGAAGATAAGTTTAATGTTGGAACTGCACAATGCTTTAATCTGACGCGACCTATATATTTAGACTCAAAATGCCGGTCGCAAATTCGAGAAAAACTTTTATTTACGTTGCTATCCAAATGAAGTATCCTTTTCCATTTGTTGAACATATGTGGATCTGATGGCAACGAAAACAATTTTACTGGAGCTTCTTTTGTGCACTTTCTATAGGACCTTTTACAGGAATTTATTAAACATTTGTAATCGGCCTTTCTGGTGTCTTTTTTCCTATTGGCGCCCATATCGATGTTATTAATAATAATAAATTAACACAAAATGTTTTTTTTTGTTGAAGAGATGTGTTTTTAATTGGCGATGGCAGCTTACTAATAAACGATTTTTTTAATAAGAATCGATAAAGTCTTTGCGTTTGCACTAACATGCGAAATTTTTGAAATCATAAGCAGTACATGTTTTAGTGAACTTCTCTTTTGCAATGAACGCTTTTTCACTTGTAATAAAGTTTGTTTCAATACCCTATATTGATTCCTTCGATTGTTTAAGATTTCCGTTTTTTTCTTCAGTAGAGCCAATGACTCAAACCATTGATTTCTAAAATATTCTTCGTTCTCGTTATTTTTTAGGCAGTTATCACAATATATATCAAGCGATCCATCCTTAGTTGTGTTTCCAGAAACTTTATTGCCCGCTGTTGGAACACTTTTGTTGGATTCACTGGCGCTAGAGGAAGAACCACTCAATAATGTCAACAAAATCCTTTCGGTTAAGTTCAATGATGGAATTGCATCCGACTCTAATCTTAGTGTTCCTAAATATTTGGACTCAAAATGACGACCGCAAATACGTAAATAGTTTGTGTTTACATTGGCATCCAAATTGAGAATTTTTATCCATTGGTTGAACAGAGTTGGATGTGGTGGAAACGAGTACAATTTCACTGCAAAATCGTTGCAGCTAATCTTGGAGTTTTTGCAGGAGCTAACAATACATTTGTTTTTGCAGTTTTCCATTTCATTCATTTCGCAAGTATCCATTTTGAACGCGAAAAGTGTTTAGGGTAAAAATATAATATTGCGGTGTTTAATGATGTGCTCTCGATTAGTGATGGGAGCGCAATGATGTATTGCTGTTTGCCATTCGATTTTTGCAGACACCGACTCGATTACTTTACAAATATTTTGAACATATTTAAACAACATTTTAAACATTTAACTCACTCTGTTAAAAACCCTTACTGCATTATTTGTTTTGTAATGAAAATTACGTCGAAAACTAATTGTAAATTACAAAAAAATATGTATTTAAAATTTTCAGAAACCAGTATTTAGTTCTTTACGCTGTCGTACGTTTAACGTACAGTTAAAATTAAAGTTATTTAATTTTCAACATAACATAAATAATTATGACTACTACATAAGTTCCTTTAGCTAGGATTTATTTATATTCAATACTTTGTAAAGCAATAATAAATGTAAAGCAACACATAACACAACGTCAAACGATATATGATACAAATAATCAAGAATTTGTCAAAAAGCTTTTTGGTAAAAACAATTAAATCTTTCTTTTTCACTTGACCACAACAGTTTGGTATCGATTTTGTTATCACCAGTCCCAAATAATTGTGTTGTTGTGGTCACCCCAATTAATCAAGCAATTTACCATCACTATACAATTTTTGATTTTCTAACTGTAAATGCCGCAAAAAGCGGAAATTTGACTTGTGAAATGTAACTCATTGAAGCTATATTCAAAATTTAATAGAAAATCCAAAATATAATTAAACATTTAAATCACAATTTACAGTAAGTTTTGTGGTTCTTGATAAGGTATATAAAATATGTTTTAAATACTACCTACTAAACATGAGAACTTGCAAAGAAAAAAAAATTGTGTGTGTATAGTAGGTACATATATTTATGCATGTATTCAAATGTATCAAAGGGAGGAGCTGTTTTAATGTACGTGTGTAATTTACAGTTTAAAGTAATTGCGAAGAGCACATCGGCATTACCATTAATGATAAATCGTATGATTTCCACTATTAACTACAAATAGCATTCGCGATCAAATAAAAACAATGATAAAATTATTATTCTAGTAGAGAGAAGCAAAAATACCAGCGGTACATTCATTAGCTTGGGAAACGCCTAAGAATATCCGATCTTTAGTTTTCAAGGAAACCTACAGTTTTAAAATTAAATTCCATTCAAGAACTAATTTAAAAAACCGAATTCATCAAGAACCGCTTTAATTTGTTTGTGTGATTGTCTTAAATACAAAGGTTATATTTGCTGCTTCCACGTGTTGTTGTTATGTTGACTCCAAACAATTATTTAATTCAATATCGTAATGAAAATGTCCAAAGGTATTTATTTATTAAATGAAAAACTTAAATTTGAATACCTTAACCCAGACTGTACCGCTTTTAAAAGCGTGTATTTAGTTTATGCATTATTATTAATTAACTCGATATCTAAACTTTTCATAAACTTGTATCATATAATTTTAGATCATGTCTGGTCGAGGAAACTTGGTAACTTAATAAGTTTCTGTTTTTGGCTTTATTGTTTCCATTTTCTACCGTAAGTCAAAGTTAAAATAAACGTAATCTTTTGAAATGTTAAAATTATTGTTTATTTCTTATACAAGTATTAATGTATGTTTTGTGTATCTATGATTACTTAGGAGTTTGATTACTGATTTTAATATGACCTTCATACCAAGTCTTTAATCTATGTGATATATCTGTAAACGTTGGACGCTTAACAGCCTGCTCATGCCAACATTCAATCATAAGAGAATATACAGCTGTTGGACAATTTTCTGGACAAGAAAGTAGTTGGCGGGATCTTATCAAGTGTATCACCTCCGGATTGCTGTAACCATAATAGGGCTATAACGAAATAATACAATTTATAAAAAATGATTCGGTTGATAAATTTAAACATTTTCGAATTTATATACCTGCATTCATAACTATAGATTTCCCAGAGTACAACTCCAAATGACCATATATCACTTTCGGTGGTAAATTTTCCATAAAGTATAGATTCTGAGGGCATCCACCGAACAGGAAGTAATGATTTCGATTGAACCCTAAACATTATAGACAACAATATTAAAGCCCGCCATAGTGTATACTAAGTTTATCGAGTACATACCTATAATAGTCAGAGCTGTAAATATCCCGCGACAGACCAAAATCTGAAATTTTCACAATTAGTCCTTCATTAACTAAACAGTTCCGCGCTGCTAAATCACGATGAACATAGTGATGTCCTGATAAGTATTCCATTCCTTCGCTTATTTGCATAGCTATTTGTAGAAATTCCAATTGTGACAATGATTTCTTTTCAACTGGTGAGTTTGAGATTAAAAACTCATGTAGATCACCGTTTGCCATATATTCAAAAAGCATACAGAAGGGCTCCTTATTTAAAATTACACCCAGTATACAAACAATGTTTTGATGCTTGAGGTCCGATATTAATTCAATTTCACGTCTGAAATCTTGTTGTGTTTTAACTGAAGCGTTTTCTTTTAGAGCTTTTATAGCAACATTAACCACTTTCTTATTGGTTTGTGTTAGTTGACCCTTATAAACCTTTCCTACAAATCAAATAAAAACATTAGATATGAAGAAATATTTTTTTATACAAGTGAAGCACACGTCAAAATTAGATTGTTGGTTAAAGGATACTTCCTTACCAAATGCTCCTTCTCCCAATTCCTCAAGAAACTCGACATCTTGCAACGTAAAGTGTGGTATTCTTAAAAGTCCATTTTTTTCAATATTTTTTGACGGTATGCCAACATGTTCCATTTCACTGTTTAATGTCATTCTCCCGACGTCTTGGTTTGTGTTTGATTGTGAATTTCCATATATGTTATTTCCGGCGTTAGGCGTGTTTATCTATTAAAGCAAAAAAGTTTATATTTTAATTTTGTATGTTTTGTGTATTATTAGGTCACATACATTTTGTATATTTTTCATACCACGAGAGCCTTTTCTTCTTAAGAGAACCATTGAAAATATAATAATGACAAATAAAACTGTTAATCCTAGTATGGATATAATGCTTAACC
This sequence comes from Scaptomyza caliginosa, assembly GCA_035044725.1. Classification (NCBI taxonomy): domain Eukaryota; kingdom Metazoa; phylum Arthropoda; class Insecta; order Diptera; family Drosophilidae; genus Scaptomyza; species Scaptomyza caliginosa. Next base: position 90,428 of record JAWNNR010000041.1, on the reverse strand, counting down.
AGATCTTGTCTACACATTTTGGAATGCCGCAAGGTTCGATATTTCGATCCAAGGATCTATCATCAACAAAACACCATGGACTCTTCTCTGCGCTTCCTGGGTTCCTATAATGATAAAAAAATATATTTTTAATACTGCTTTTGTAGGATATGTTCTATTATATTATGTTTGAACATAATTACTTACAGCCCCGAAAGACATATAATCAAGCAGTATAACTATCATACCTGCAGTAATTCTGTCCAATAAGTTCGGGATAGTCCGATATTTCCTTCATTAACCACGACCATCTTAAACATGATTTTCCCGATGAGCTGACGTTCTGAACTCCTCTGTAACTTGAACCATCTTCCCAATAGCAATCTTCAGCTTCATCAACTTCAATAGTTATACCCAATGTGGAGCAATCCTTGTGTTGTGGTATTTTTTCACAATCTTCAACTCCAACTAAACCAATTACAGGATGCCGTTTTGCAATTGCATATTCCTTCTGGCAGAGTTCATTTTCCAATAGCTCACATTCTTCCCGACAGATGCGTTTCAAATTTTCAGAATCTCTCGTCGGTGGATATTTGCTTGATACATCCGTAGTGAAAACATCGTTAAAATAAACCGATTTTTTCTTATAAAAAAGATGCGTATTTTTGTTATCTTTAGAAACGAATCTTCTTTTTCGCGTACCGTTTCCATTGTATTTGTTGGTTATCATCGCAACATTTGCAAAATATAAAAGATTGGTTCGTTCCGGTGTTCGACAAATTGGCAGTGCACTGAAGCATAAACTGGGCAGAGCGTATTTTCGGCAATTTAAATTCATATCTCTAAAAATGTATATGCATTAAGACAAAGATCGTAAAAACTATTTTCTCAAACTCTTACTTTGATTCCCTGATCACTCCATAGGCGGCTTTTAGGCGTTCCTCTAAGTCGTTGATAGTCACATTTGGGGCTATAAAGACGTGAGCATTTTTCAAAAAGTCTTGACATATTGTTCCAGTATACAGTTGACATATTCCAGATGATTGATGAAATCTTTGCGAATGAATAAAGCGAAATGTTTTGGAATGTATATGAGAAATTTTTTAGTTTGTGACGAACACCAATTGTTTTTAAACAAAAACATTTTAATTAAAGCTTGTGTAAATTAATAAATAAAAGAGTCAGGATTCTTTCAGCTTCTTGAACGTTTCATAGGTTTTACTAACATAATCAGAAGTGTACACAAATTGTTTATCGTTTTCCTCCACACAAAAAAACTACCGGCCGGGATGTTGCATGGCTCCTTCGAAATTTACAAACACACATACACAAATGTCATGTGTATGTATGTATGAATTTGTATAATACACTTGTTTAAATCCCATTCCAATCCCATCCCATTCCAACAATTAATCAGTTTTACAAACCATTATCTTTAAGGATTTTTTTTAAACGCAACGAATTTGTATATAAATGTATACACATAAATATGTTTTAGTGTTTCACATACCCATTGTTTTCATACGTTGTGTTTTGGGACCATACACAAATATCTTTTAAAATAATAAACACGATATAACGAAAAACAATGAATTGAAAATGGAAATTCATTTTCTAAACACTTTATTTCGTTTTTATTGAATTAATTGTATTCCTTCGAATATCAAACGCAATGCAGTGTCAATCTTAGTACAGACGGATTGTTTGCATATAATTTTCACCAGTTCAAAATAATCTATGTATGTATGTGTGTATATTTATATGTACGTGTTATGCGCAGGACATTTAAACATTCCACCCTTTTGTCCAAGCACAAAGTGTGACCATTTTTTTTATGTGAAACTGTGAACTGAACTATGGAACCATTTTTTAACATTGTAATTACTATACTTTTTTTTTGAATTTGTGATCCAAATTATGTTTGTGTTTTAAAAACTTACTGGCAAATTAGCTGATCATTACACACTAAATACGCATTTGTTAAATTGCTTTTTCACAAGCTTCAGTTAAAATTAAATACAAACGGTCAAGACCACAGTAGCAATCCCACCGATAACAATAAAATAGATAAGCAGCCAACACAATAATCCGCAGCACCTCTGAAATTATTTTGACACTCTTCAGGCTCCTGTAGTATCGGGATACTTCAACTGGGGCATGCTTGAGAACACTCCTCAGATATCCTTGTGGCTTCAGCAATCTATTATGAAGTGACCCGGCTCTTGATAATTTATAAATTTTTTAAGTTTTTTAGTTTATTGAATTCTTGATAAATTATACAAGCTTAACAGCTTATCTGTACTTTTAACTGTATGTTATTATTATGCTTCTAAGAGGTTCTTCGGAGGATGGGAGTATTGCCGCCTACTTCATCAAGTTTTTTCATGTTTATGCTGTGTGTAACACATGTTGATTGTGTTAAGTGTGTTGTGTTTCCATTTCTTCGCAAGTCGTTCTTTGACTGAAAACCTAAATAAATAAAGAATGAATTAGTTGAAATCAAGAAAACTTCAAAGGCGATTATAAGATTTGCCTAATAAATAAGATACAATGTTAAGAGCAAACCTAACAAAAACAAATTCTTTTAATTAAAAGCAATACTATACAAAAAAGCAATAATATATGAAAGCATTTCTAAACTTATTATGCATCAGCAACCTTGTTTTTTGATTTAAAACTTACCCAATTTGATCATGATTTCATTCCATACACGTCTTTTAAAGACAAAAATAATGAAAACAAATACTCCTAGGAGGACGTTGAAAGAATCACTGATTGACCAAAAAAAGTTTTTTTTGTGATCGTAGAACCAAATGCTTGCAATTTCAAATAGCCAAGTAATTCCCATTACAAAGCATAGTTTTGTATTCATAATGAACCTGGTTTTGTCCATAAAAAACCGACTTCTCAACGTATGTTTATCCGTGTTTGAACTCTGCATCCTGAATATTTCCCGTTTCACTTTGTTGCAGTATTTTAGTGTTAACAAAAAGAGCAGTAGATTGACAACAAAGAGTATTCCAAGTGGTCCAGAGAAAAATATTAAGCTGGCGAACCCGATTGTATCATCTGCAATTTGATTATTTTTTGGATTAGTTGGATATATAAGAAATTAAAATCTTTGAACATACAGGTAAACCAACATCGGCCATTTCCAAACATGGGACGAATTGATTCTTTTAAAATATTGGATTTGCTTAATGATGCAGTGATTGTTGTTAAAACCGTTGGCATTCCCCAGCCATATAAAGAGTACCACAAGAAACGCTTCCGTTGTTCCCGTCTTTGTAGATTTTTTGATTCGGTTGATCTAAAAACAAAATTAAAAAACGAAAGAATAATGGTATATGTTTGTAATAAAAACAGCGATGCACCGCCGACCATTTAAAGGATATTTATTTTTGATCACCATCAAAAGGTAAGTTCATTTGACCAGGTCAGCATGTATCAACGCGATTATCTCTGAGACTTTAAAAGCTTCGGAATATTTATCCACGCGATAGACAGATGAAGTTTCGTCTAATTTATTAAAAACTCATTTAGTTTTCGATATCAAAATTACAATAAAGACAAAAAAAACCAAATAATAATCTGCAACTTTGTATGTGAATTGTTTGGATACACAGATGTATATGTGTCGGTTGAGATACCAAAGATATGGAAGGTTATAAATAAATCGCCATGCCAGTGCATTAGTCAAATATCGGATCAAAACCAGCTAACCGACTGAAGAAGCATTATATTAGAAAAACGTAAGTCCGACAGCCGAAAGGAATAATTAAACTAATCAAGTAAGCTAATGTCACCGGATGTCATCAGTCCAGTAAGCTGTGGCTTGAAAGACTTTATTTATATCATATGAGCCTGACATCGTGCTGTCCAAGGAGGGCAAAGACACCAAAGCTAGGGTGATGGATCTATACTGCAACCATTAAATCTCTTACCCGAATGTCTTCCAAATGTCAAAACATGTAATATTCATCCAGGAAAATGCGGCCATTAGAAAAAAGTATACGAAAAATCCTTAAAAACAAAGAGATATAAGAATAAATGGATGAAAAGATTCTTGGATGTGTGAGAAATAATTTGATTTTTGATTGACTTACCCGATATGAAGCAAACATCATTGTTTGATGTGGGCATCAATTGGCCCAAAGCGATGCCAAGGTAAGCGAAGAGAAGACTGCTTATCAAACAAATTAAAATTTTACCAGGAAGATTACGCAATTTTTCTATTGATGTATACACCACAAGCGTAATTACATAAAAACAACACGATATCAGAAGACCAACCGGGTACATTTTAAATCGTATGCGATCATTGCCAACCACTTTGGAATCAAAGCACACAAATGTGTACAACTGTTCTGAAAATAAATAATTATTTAATCATTTCAATATTCGATATGAACAGGTAAGAAGTAAAACTGTTCGACCTGACCGTGCTCGGTTAAGGGAATACTCATTTCTATGAAATATTTGCGTCTCATAAAATAATAAACTGACAATTTAATAACAAATGCAATATTTATTGCTATAAATAAGTTTCTTAATAATCTTTGAGATATAAAAATAGTGGTACTAAAAATATACTTGACGTATGTATAATAAAAATTATTTTTGTGAGGCACTGTTAAATTTTTTTTACAATTTAATATGTTCCTTAAAAATGCATAAAGCATAAAGCTAATGTATATAGGTGGGCGAGCAAAGACAAGTTTCGAACACTTTACTTTTTGAGTAATAACAAATTTACCTTTCGATCAATGAATGAAGAATTTTTAACTTTTTCAATACAATACTGACTGTTTGTGTACATTTTTTTGGTGCTTGTTATAAACAACGATCCGTTGGTTGAACTTATCACATGCGATTCATCCGAAAAAGAGTCTGGATCCAAGCGAAATTTTGGGCATTCCAACCCTGTCAATACTCCAAATACTGAAAATCAAGAATACAATTTCGCTTTAACTTGTGTTTTTAAACTTAGGATACAAACTTGGCGTTCAAATGGGAGCCTTGTTAAGCGGCGCGTTCGTAATAAACAAAAACAAATAAATAAAAAGTTTTGTTATCTGATCTAAAACCATTTTAAAGAATCAATTTAAAAAATTTTAAATTCAAAAAACAATATTACGTCGACCTTACACATCGAGTTATAATAATGAAGCCAATCGCATAATTTTAATGTTAAAAACAACAAGAAAAATGAAAACAGGACCATTGAACGTTCCGACGCATTGCCACATGGACTTTCAAAAAGTAGCTTATTGACTATGTAGTAAATTTGTTACATAATGCAGAGAATCTCTTTCTTTTAATTTTCCACAATCGCTATTGTGGCTTTTTAAGCAATTAATAAATAAAGCTCGCAATAACTTAATCAATCAGTTTGTTAGATAATTAATTGGATTAAGATATGAGCAGGTGGCTTTCGGTCTGCATATTTTTATAATATTTTCGCTACCAAGACACTTCTTCTTCTTCAAAAAAAGAATATAAATCTTTTAGACTTGCACTTACCTGAAGGTTTTGTAAAATTACCGCTGATATTCATGCTCTCAAAACTGCGAAATTTCAAATCGTTTTCATCCTTTCTACACGAAGTAGTCATATTTCCTTTCGAATAGAATTCACCATCAGCACAACACCTTCGAACGCATGGTATAATATCGCATATTTTAACATTTTGGCATGTGCGAATTATAAATTGTTGAGTAATTTCGTTCTTTATTGCAGTTTTGTTTGTATTTATTTCTTCAATTGCTTCAATGCAATATTCACTTCTTGCCAATGTTTTGCTGTTGTCTTTCAAAATAAGCTGGTTATCTTTTAAGCTTATTGCTTCCGCTGGCACAACATACTCAACGAGAACTTTGTTATTGGCGCACGTAAATGAATCATCAATAAAAATCATTGGTTTTTTAAATATGTAGGAGTATAAATTAAAATCGGGTTCACGTAGAAAGCACTCATTTGCCTTCGCTATATATGTGTAGCCATGTGGACAGCATTTATTAATTATTCCAATGCTTTGCAATGCAATATCATTGTTAGATTTACATGCGGCAACAATGAGACGTTTGTTGGATATAAGAAGGCATGAATTATCTGGCACCGTAACTGAATTTTCAGTAATAAGCGATGTATTCGAATATATAGCTCGCGCACAATTTTCTAATTCTATTTGGCTAGTGGTCAATTGGTATCCTTGCGGAGTTTCGATTGTATTCGGTACATTGAGATTCTCGGTGGCATTCTGTGCCGAAATGCATTCGTACCCAGTTGAGGAAGCATTTTGCACGCGTATTCCATAATAAGCCGCTTGTGCACTGCAGCATATTTCGACGGAACCGTTTTTTGTAATAACATAACTGAAAATTAAACACATAAAGACAAACGTTGCACTCATCTGAAACAATCACAATTCATATATTTTGCGTACTAATTATTTTTTATACAGTTACTATAGTTACATGTGGTATGTGATTGTTAATCATAAGAAGGTAGTAGCTTATCTTCCGATTGATACCGCACAATATGAAAAATACGTATTAGTAATTGGCGATCCAGAGTCTAACTGAGGCATGTTTCCTTACGGTCGAATAATGTGGATAGCAATACATTCACACATCAAGATAAATGAATTTGTTTTTACGCAGACACACACACACACACACACACACACAAATGTATATACATACTTAAATAAACACATTATATTTATATATACACGTTTAATGTTTACGTCTTTAAGTGTTTACGTATACCTATCAATATAATCGAACGTTTGAACGTGTGTGTGTGTGCGCGAGTGTGTGTTCCCTTCCCAATAGTATTTGGTTCTGACCCATAAGTACTATGCGCTGCATGACTTACCCAAACAGAAGTAGTTACACAAATACATAAACACATATACACACACACACGCATATATTGTCGCTAATTCGTATTTATATAGTCGGGTCAAGGAGGGGAATTATTAGTGGTTAAGGTATGAGAGTTCCTTGTTGGGTGTCTGTTAAAATTGCACTCTAGTTAAGTGGAAAATTATGACGTGTTTATACGCGGATAACAACGAACAAGGAAGAGGGCTCTAATCAAGAAAATGCTTAGCTATGATCAAACCCCCCATGTTTTGTGTAATCGCATAAATAATTAACATACCATGTTTTTATTAAATGCGTAACTTAACCTTAAATTAAAATGACATTTTTAGAATTATTTTAAGTTTTGTTACAGTTCTGGGACATGTTCCAAACTTATTTCCATTGATTTTTACGTTTGTGGTTAACACATTTAGCTTATATATAAGATCTAAAAAATGTAAGTATTATTTGTATGTATGTATATTTAAAATTTTCACAAGCAAACTCTAAAAGGTCAGTTTTTTGTTTTTTCTATTTCATGTGATTGTGTGAAAAGTATAAAATAAGAACTTATTCTTATGTTTTTTAATGATCTGTTTAACGCTGTCTGTCAGTCTGCTTGCAAAGCGTCAAATAGCGAAAGAAGTGTTTAAGCGTAGCTCTAAATATTAACAAGCTCATTCGTCTGTCTTTTCAATCAATTTGATTATGGGCACAACTCATATAATCGAATATTTCTTTGTGTAATTAAGCTGCGAAAACAACCCCAGCTAAGCCTAAATCGGCTATTGACTGGCGCCCTCAGTCCTGGACAGTTAATAGACGATCCCCCGATGCGTGCTTAGAGTTAATTGACTTAATTGACCGAAATGTTTGTCCTTATGTACATATTAATATCTTTCACATGCTTGTTATGGTTAGGTATAGCTATAGTTACTAAGTACTCATGTATATTAAGAACTGTATAATAACTGCTGATTTAATTTCAAATTCATTTTATAATCTTAAAAATAAAAACTGAATCCTTATGAACACAAATTTTTAACAAAAATACCATTCTCTTATCTTGTATGAACCAACTCTGGATGGAGATTAAAAAGTCTAAAAAGATCACGGCTATAAAAATGGGCCAAAACTACATATGCAAATTTGCATAATTTGTGTTAATACCCTGTAGATATTTATGAGGCATAATAACACAACCCCGACCATATTCAATTTAGATATTCTTGACAAAAGCCATGATCTCTACGTTAAATATTAAGAAACTTGGTTTGTTCCAACTATCGATTTCCGATATATATTATCGATAGCAATACAGCTTGAAAGTACGTACGTGTCCAAAAGATTGTTCAAACAAAATGCACGAGAGTTAAAAATTAAAATTTTGTAAAAGTTTTTGTCTTGTCTTTTTTTATACAAAAAAATGACATAGAACAGATGGGCAAATTCAGTTAATGAAAATAAATTCCATTTATTTTCACTAATTAACAATTTTTATGTACATGTTGGATTTGTTCGATGTTTTTAAATGTAATACACTATTTATCGATAACTATCCAGCCAGTCGAAATAAACTTAAAACTTTTAAAACTGGATTTTGAATAAATAAAGAAAAAACTTAATAAATTAAGAACCAAATATTTATTTTAATTTACCTGTGCCATTATGCTTAATTTTCCATGCTTTTGAATGCAGGGTATCTTCTGGTCGAGAGCTGTCTAATAGAAAATTATTTATTGTCTATTTTTTTCTGTCTGCCCAGCGCCAAATTCTTTTCATACAAATGAGCAAAGAATATAAAACAAGAATGTAACGGTGCCATATGGTTATATATTCTTTAAGCTTTGGAAGGCAAGCGTAAAACAAAAATTCTCAAAATATACAAAAATGTTTACTTGCCGAGTGACGCTTCTCAAAATCAAATACAACTTAAATCACAAACAACAATTTACCTGCTGCTAACGTGTCTCTTTGAGCAGCACTAAAACATAATGACAATCAAAAAGTAAAAACCTAGTCTATTTAAATTGTTTTTAATAAAATGGCACGGAAACCAAAAAAAAATTAATTCGCTATAAGACAGGTAATGTACGCTTTTTAAATACTATTTTTAGTAATCTATAAAATTATATTTACACACGTTTAATGCTATACATAAATTTGTGTTCTGAGTGTACAAACACTGTAATGCGTATTGATACTGTAAGAGAAATTTTTCCAGAGAATTGGAAAGCAAACATTAACAAAAATTCCCATAATAAGAGAAAGTTGTTTTGACCATGCATATGAGTGGCTTAGTATCATATTTAATCAACACATGAACAGTGCTAGTTATTGGTTCCTTGGTTAAAACCGGTCTTATTCCTTGTGTAAAAATGCGAATATCACTACAAACAATATTTGTTTCGGTTGCACTGCCGGCAATTGCTGTGTGTTCCCTTGAATATGGGAGTTCCAAAACCGCGGAGCCCTATGATTTGCACAAACTGAGCTCGGATCTGCAGACTTCAAGGCAGCAAACAACGGGTGCTCCAAATTTTGTACGACTTGTTATTATGCGTTTGATATATGGTATCGCTTCTACAATGGGTATTGAAGATCGATTGGAAGAGACTTTTAACGGAGCTTTTGTGCCCCCAAGCGCCGACGATGGATTTGGAATAGGCGACTTAGGTGGCGGTGAAGAAGATGATGGGGGTTTACTTGGCGATGTTTTTGGGGATGACACTTTATTTTGATAAGCATTTAACGTAGTTTTTTTTAAGAAGTGCCTTGTAAAATAAGAAACACATTTTAATAATTTATTGCATAATTGTTAACATTAAATAACAAGTTATTTATTTTGTAGCTCAAATTCTTTATGCTGTAAAGTTTCGAAGGTTATATAATGTGCTTTACCAAAAAAGCGATTAAAGCGTTTGCTATAAAACTATATCATGAACTGTTTACGTATACATATGTATGTATTTGTGCTGAACCTTATTTTAATCAGAGGCAGTGAATTGGAAAAAGAATATACCTTAGTCATAAATACATACTTCTTTGAGTATGTAGAACCACTTTTTCTTCTAAAGCCTTAAAGGGTTGTACTAAAATTACTGCGTGAAAAAAAAAATAATGAGTTTTTTTCCGCTTATCGATTTAATTCACTTCAAATTTGTTATATTGCCGCCTCCAGTCATAAAACCATTTAGCTTCCAATGTTTTCTTAAAACTAAACTCTTATGCGTTTTCCGTGCAACCGCAGATTATCACATCAACCGCAGATTATCGCTATACCTATTTGTAATTTGCCCTTTAATGTGCAGAAAGCTAGAACACTTTAAAGAAATATTACAATAAAATGTATTGCACAGATTCAAGTATTAACTTATTTAATTAAATTCATTAAAAAAGTGTCGAAAAAGATTTGGTTTGTGCTGGAAGTTATGCAGCGTTGAACTGTAAAATTTAAAACGTGTTTTTTTTAATTTCAATTATAAATATATTTCGTGTTTTACGTTAAAAATGTATAATAATACAACAAAGCTATCCCGACTCTAAACTCGCATGGATCAGGTTCGGTGAACGATTCCTTTATTACAAATAATTCCTCTGAGTGATTACATCGCACCTACGAAATAGCTTACAAAGAATGCATTTTTTTTTTATCCGGCGCTGATAGCACCTAAAAATCGGCGGTGACCCGTCTGGCACTGGGTTTAAACTTTACTCGACGCTCATATGTGTTGTTTGCTTAGTAGTTTAAAAAAAAGTAGGAGTTGAGTTTAAAGATTTCCTTAAATTCAACAGAGATTTTTATCTTATTGTTGGATCAATAATTGCAAGACTAACTTTGTGATAAAAAATCGTTATTCAGATAAAAACTAGGTGATTATGAAAATTAAAAACTAACTTTTCTCCAAATGTGAGTGCGATGGAATTTTGATTTTTCATACATTTTATTATAATATTTTTTATTGTTAAAAATATTTGTCGGCTTTAAATTTCATTTTGTTAATTTTCTCATTTAACTTATTTGAAATGTTTTTGATTAACTAATATCTTATAATTTCTTTAAATGTTGAAAAAAAAATATATAAATTTCTTTGCAAACTTATGTATAAATGTTTCTTAAAAGGCGAGGCAATAATTGTAGAAAAATAAATTAATATCTATAAATTGTCGACATTTTTAAACATACAGAGCTCTTCAAACTTATAGAAATTTTGCATGACATACTTTCTTATAAGAGGTAGTGTGACTGACAAATAATGTTATCGATACAAGTTATCGCTGCAGATTGATTTATATTTTTGTACTAATTCCACTCGTTCCTACGTGGAAGTTTATAAGTTTATATTCTTTCATTGTGAGCTACTGTTGTTTTGTTTTTTTTAAGGAGAGTAAAATTGACGAAAGTAATGTAAGTGTATATTATCTTGTGTTCGGTATACGCACCTTTTCATAATAAATTATACGGTCAACATAATGCTGAAAAGCCTTACGGTGGGCCACAGCTTTTTCTCTGCAGTAGATTTGTATACATACATAGAGTACAATTTGTAATAACACAAATTATATCAAAAATAGAATGTACACACATGCGTACATACATTGTCTATAACAATTCATAGTTAAAGCTGCATGCAAGTGGTCCATAGAATGTGACATTTACAAAACTTTTACCTATTTGCATATGTGCAAAATATGTATGGGCATACACACATACAAACGAATAAAAACTTCAATATGTGTACAGGTACGTGTGTATGAACGTACATTCATACAAATGTATATACATATGTACATATATGTGGATTGATTGCATACATGCATTAATACATATGTAAGTATGTACATACTGTGTTTATTGGGTATTACAAACAATTTCTTAATACTTGTGATTACATATGTATATATGTATGTGCATTTATTTACATGTATATCTTAATTTCTTGTGCAGAAATCTGTAAAAGCTAGTTAATATCTGAAAAGTGCAAAATAATCTTAAATTATTATGCTTTGTGCAAATAAATATAAAATTCAGCACAACGCTCCCATAATAGCTATATATGTATGTAAATAAATGAAATCTCATATGATATTGTAATCCGATTCACACGACTTCATCGTGCTATTGCATACTGACAAAATGCTTTAATACCGCCTGCTAGGTTTAAGTAAATATTCTGGAGGACAGGCGTGAAGGCGACAGACCAACATTCATATAATTAATGTTGCAAATCATCGTCGTATTGAATTTATAATTGTCCGATAAACCGTCTGAACATTGTGTGCAAACTTTGACAACACTGTTGACCAGTGTTTTTACAATGTTGCGTCTTAAAGAACTTATATTCAGCTGATTTTTTGCTGTAATTATAAAGAAAAAACAAAGAAATTATACCAATGTTCTTTAAAAAAATAGTTGAACTTGTATCGCTTTTCCTTCTTTATTTGTTATTAAAAACAACATGTTGAATGAAAATAGGAACACTATCTAAAACAATCCGCTTTTGGATTTACTTTAATATTCCCAAATCAAAAATAAAGTGAAATCCTGATTCAATTATTAATTTATTTATCACAGTCAGAAAACAACTAATTTTAGTGCAGCTTCTCGCATTTAATACATTAAAAATTTTGTGCGTTTTGCTTTGAAGGGAATCATTTTAATTTTTACCTCCAATCTTTTTTGGTCTCTTTGTATTCATACAAACGACCATTTTACTATTTTTTAAATTAAAACCGACGTCTAAAATGTTACCTCTTCAAAATTTGGGGGCTAAGCAGACTTATTTGGGAAACGAACTGGATCATAATAAAACTTAACCCTCGAACCCTCCCCAGAAAAAGTCTAGCTTACATTATTTGCTTGGTACTTTAAACCATCTCTTTTGCAAATGCTTTTGATTATTGTCAAAGCGTATTTTATTTCATTATTGTGATTTTATTATTATATTATTTAATAATTTTTACAATTTTTAACAAAGGATATTTCGTACAATTAGTTCTTTTTCAAAATTCCTGTATACAAAGTGTTGTACGGCTTAAGTAAAAAAATACCGCATTATTGTAAATCACGGCAATATTTATTTTTTACTTCTGTGCTGTTTATGCCTTAGACTCAATTGTTTTACTCCTATAGAATTTAAAACAATATTCCAAAAAATTAAAAAAAAAAATATCCGTAAAACAAATTTTGAAGAAATAGTTGATATATATGTTGTCAGCTGTTCAAAAAATGTCCAAATCGAGAATACGGCTGAAAATTTAGCTTGAGAAACTTCTTAAAATGTTTGCGAAGCGCGTAGTGTTGGATACCGACACATAGAAGATCACGTAAAGCCTTTTTTAAGCACGTTCACATCTTACATCTATCTTCATAGAACTTCTCAGGCGACATATATTTTAAAATATTTTGCTATCAGAGCTGTGCAGTGCAAAAATTAATAAATATATATTTCCTAGTTTGCAGAAGTAAAGTCAATATATACTTACATTTTCTTTCTAATTTTTGAACAATTTAAATAATATTTTTTATAACATGAAGTTAGTTTGAATAAATTTTCGGGAGTAATTATAGTTTATTTAAAAAGTGAACCATTGGTAAAATTGTATGTCGTGCTGTATGCATTGAAACCGTCATACAAAGCATTTTCGTCATGCAACTCTGGTTATTTATCGGGCGATGTTTGTTGTTACCCCAAATCACCCTGTGCTTGCCATATACAATTGTGAGTACATACATATGTATGTGTGTAGCTGCAACCTTGACAACTCGTGTAGTAGTTTTGTAAGCGGGGTTTAGTGCAGAAGGTGAAGTGAAGAAACAAAATAATAATATAAGTGTGCACATGTAAAAATACTAAAATCGGAAAACACGCATAAGTATATAATCAATGCCATATTTAAATATACACACATACATAAATAAAACTGCATCGTATGTGATACAACTACCGTAAATTAGTGACCGTACTGACGCCATTTTGTATTTACATATTTGGAACACCCAGTTGAAATTATTGTAAATGGAACTTGGGAAAAAAAGGTAACACATGTTTATATACATATATATTTTATTATATATACATATATGAAACTGGTTATTAAGTTATAACTAGACGCGCAGTGTAGTATATGTACATAAGTGCTTTAATACATTTATAAAAATTATGTGCGCATTCGTATGTACATACATACATATGTATGTCTGCCATTTTAATTGAAAATTAAAAAGAAAAAACATGTACGTATTTTTTTCTTGTATCAATACGTTTTTATGTGTTTTTGTAAATAAATACTCATACAATTGTTAAACCACGTTCGGTAAGTGAAATCCTTCAACCTTTTGTTATACCACAAATACATACATGTGAATGTGTACATACATACATGCGTATGGGTAGAAACATGTATATGCATATGTGTGTATGCATACTGGAGTATGGTTTTTGTTAATGTTTATAAAATATACTCTACATATGTGTGTGTTCACTTTCATGTATGTGTACGCATGCATGCAAATGTGGCGTATGTATGTATATACACACAACTTTTTCAAGGCAAAGTGTACAATACCAATTAAAATATGTATAAGTTATGTTTAAGGTTTCAGTTCTGAAAATGTTTATTTCGCATTATTAACATTTATTTGCCTTTTCTCATATATTTTTTTTATATTATTATTTCAGGTATAAGGGTGGTCGGACACCTTCAGTTAGGTCAAGTGATAGGCGACGTCCTCAAAGTTTTTCAACATCATCTACACTCTCCCCGCGGGTTGTGTTATCTCGTTTGGAAGCCAGAGATTTTGAACGCCTTCGACTATCTTATAAAGTTGCTATTGACCAGAGGAGATCTCGAAGCTGCCGTGGCATGAACATGGGTCAAAAAATCAGTGGCGGTGTTAAAACAGTTAACCGTAATGATTCTCAGGCAACATTTAAACCAATTATACCAAGAGAACTACAAGCCGATTTTATAAAACCTGCTCGTATTGATATTTTGCTGGATATGCCACCAGCAAACAGAGAAGTTCAACTTAAACATTCGTGGAACTCTGAAGATAGATCATTAAATATATTTGTAAAAGAAGACGATAAATTGACATTTCACAGACATCCCGTCGCACAAAGCACTGATTGCATTCGCGGTAAAGTTGGCCTCACAAAAGGATTGCATATATGGGAAATATATTGGCCGACAAGACAAAGGGGTACTCATGCTGTAGTCGGTGTGGCATCAGGTGATGCACCCCTGCATTCTGTAGGATACCAAAGCCTAGTAGGATCTACTGAGCAGAGCTGGGGCTGGGATTTGGGCAGAAACAAATTGTATCACGACTCTAAGAATTCTGCCGGTGTTACATATCCGGCAATATTAAAGAACGATGAAGCTTTTTTGGTTCCGGATAAGTTTTTAGTAGCACTAGATATGGACGAAGGAACCCTAAGCTTCATTGTTGACCAGCAATATCTTGGTATTGCATTTAAAGGCCTCAAAGGAAAAAAACTATATCCTGTTGTTTCTGCCGTTTGGGGACACTGCGAGATAACAATGCGTTACATCGGAGGACTAGATCGTAAGTACTATTTACACTTTGTGTTGTGTCATCAACTATTGCAATTTATCAACTAGTTACTTAACCTCCTACCATGGAAACAATATTTCGCGAACATTGATGAAAATTAATAACTAAATAAAAAAAAAATTCCTTTTGAGCCAAACAAATTATACCAGTCAGGAAGTTGTATTATAATGGTGTACTTAGTCTCCAATTCATATAAAAATATAAAAATCTATGATTTGCAGCACTTTAAAAGAAAACAGTCTTCCTAGCCGATGTACATGTACAAATTCCATTGATTATATTTAGTCTTCGCAATTTCTATGTCTTATTTCTAATTTAAAACGCCGAACCCATTATATGAGTACGGATGACTCAAAGCGTCTCCAACGCCATTACTTATCCGTATTTTTGACCACGCGATATGTTGCAAATTATTCATAGTCAAATAGACAGATAATAACAAAAACTTGCTATTAACGTTCCAAAATTCGAAATAATGTCAAACTTATGGGCTTTTTCTACTAGCAACGACCACGCCAGTAGTTCAAGGCCATAATATCAGCTGGGCGCTCACAACATTAAATTGGTTTTACAACATGCATTTTACTAAATATTACCCTCTTGTCTTACAGCGGAACCTTTGCCATTAATGGATCTTTGCCGAAGGTCGATTCGACAAAAAATTGGTCGAGTAAATTTGGAAGATCGTATACAACAGCTTCAGCTTCCACAATCTATGAAAACCTATTTATTGTATAAAAATCGTAGATAATATTTTTAATGTGGGATTATATAAGTTATCATTTTGCATCTCTGCTGCATGTGATGGGGGAAGTTAAGGTAAATAGTATTAGTTCGTAATAGTCTTTTAATCAATGTTATTTTTTTTTCGTCAACAGATAATGTCGAAGTATATTATTTTCATTGTACTTGATATTCGTTTTCCGATTTGTATTGTAAATTAAGCCGATATGATTAACAAAATATTTAATATACTCATAAATCATTTGCTAAATCGTGGAAGAAAAATTATAAATACATAACAAATAAATTAAATACAAATTAAATTTAAATGAAAAAAGAAAAGACAAGAAAAAAAAAAAACGAAAAACCTCGTGGTATATTCAAAAACATAAATTTTGTACCATAACATTAGCTATAGCATCCATTTTAAATATGTTCTTAGTTTAGCATTTAAATTTTATTGAGACGATGCGTGTTCAGAATTATAATTTAGTTAATTATGAAATAGCAATGTACATACATACATGGTAAACAAAAAAAAAAAACAAAACTAAAAAACACAAAAAAATATTATATTTTAAGGCATTCTATGTGTAATAATAATTATGTATTCCTCGATTGAGATGTCAGTTTAAATCTTCGGTTATTTTAGGTATTCTTTGGATGTGCACAATACGCATGTACATATGTACTCAATAGGGCGTAATTACACGATCCTAAGAATAAATGGATAGAGGAGTCTTTAAATACAAATAAAGGTGCAATAATTTCAAAAGCATAAACATCTTTTGTTTGCTAACAGAACTGATTTGAAGGAATCTCAAAGAACGCACTGTATCAACATTAAACATAATTTTCATTTTGATGATAACAGAATTTATTAATACATATTAAACAGCCATGTGGACATAACTCAGAAAAGTCGAATCGATTGACAGATTGTTTATCAAGTATTAATAAAGTGCTGCAATCCATTTACCTACTTAACAATACTGCAAAAATATAAAATTATTTGTAACTGTTTTGTAATAAGCTGAGGAGGAAACTACTAGTAAACCACATCAGAATAATTATTAAATATGCTTTAAGTATTTTTTCGTTCATAGACTCGTCACTCCCATTGTATTTGACAGGGAGCCTCAATATCCTATATTGTGGGATATATCATGTAAGACCATTTATACAATATACAATACACACTTTCAGTCAATAATATAAATTTTTTTATTATTTTCATGGACAGCTTAGTTTACTCCAACATATGTACTTATATTGCATTTTAGATGGTTTATACATAAGTTAATTTTTAAATTTTATGACATTTAATAAAGACTTAATTTCACTGAAAAATTAATAAATACGAGAATCTAATATATTTTTTAAATGTGTGCCTCAAACGTACGCAAAGGTTATAATCTAAAACAAGCACAAGAACTAATTGGAACAGTTGTTTACTTTCTGTTTTTTTTTAAGCTGATTCAAAACGCATTCGATAATGGAACTCAGCAAATGATAGAACTTGAAGTTGCCGCCAAACCTGGCGAATCACCAGACAACAATGAGATATCCAAACCTAAAGGTATAACTTCCAGCAAGTTTTTAGATAAGGCTTCTAGGTGTTTAGGTTGAATAATTTTGAGGTTTCTTTGAAAGAGTGGTTAATAAACCATAAAAACTAGAATGTGCCGCTATCCATTCTTCAGCTAGTTCAAAACTTTGTTGATTATGAATTGTTATAGAAGAAGCCTGAACACACAGTACATTTAAACCACCTTATTTTAACCCTTCTTGTTTTGAACTGACAAAAGCAAAAATCACACAAGGACTTCGGCTTTCGTGTTCCTAAAAGGCACACGCAGAGTGCAAGGACATTAAGCTTTACCCTATGCTGTTGTAAACCTAGTCCCATTTTAGGAGAAAAAAATATAAAATAAAATTACACATAAGAACAGAATGGGCACAGATTGTGATAACAGTTTGGCCTTTGCGGCCAATAGTATATTTATCATTTGTTCTACAGTTACAATAGTTCAATTTACAAAAGTTTATTATATATGTATATTGACAGAAACGAAGTTGCACATTAAGTGCATTGCTCATAGAACTATATTAAAAAAAACTTTTTAAAACATAATAAGTAGTAATTGCAATTGTATTACAGTTAAGGGACTATATAGCTTATTTGGTTGAATCACTATTAATTCTCTTTGGTTTTGGCAAAGGATTCCAATCTAAGTTTGATGCTGTTGGTGAGGACTCTCTGCATTGAAAGACCTCCTTATTTATTTTGCTTTTTTGAAAGTAACTTTGTTGCAAAGGAACTTGATTATCCAAACACAAACTACCATTCGAAACAGTATTTTCACTTAGCTGATGATTAATTTCGTTTTGTTCACTACTCGGGTTTGTTGTGGTTGTTGTTGTGTCATTTTGAAGATACAGAGACGTTGAATATACATGGGTGCCCTTTGCTGCGCTCTCTTTAAGTAGCTGCTGACTACGATTGATTGAATCAATAATTTCTTTAACCGATTTAGGTTTAGCAGGTTTAGGGCTGGCCTGTGCATATTCGGTATTCGTCTCGGTTTTTTCAAGAATTGTCAAAGGTTCATTAAGATATTCAGTACTTTCAACGATGTTATTATTTTTATACATTGCACTTGTCCCTAAAGTCCTATTATTATCTGTGACTTTAAATAAGTTTTTGTTAACATTATCAACTTTAAGTTTTTTGTCTAACTGCTCGCATGTTGGCAAATAGACTACATTTGGTACAATTTTCTCTTTGGAAACCTCCTTATCCGTATTAATATTAACATGTTCATGTTTACAAACACTAGTGTGCGAATCTTTTCCTAAAGTGTTATAAGTACTTTGTTTGCTATGATCTGTGACATTGAATTGATTACTGCCAACACGTTGCTCGCTATTTGGCAAACTGGCTACATGTGGCATTATTTGTAAGGTTTGATTTTCCTTTTCGGTAACAATGTTAATATGTTTTTCTTTAGAAATTATATTATTGGTATCTTTATCTAATGTGTTATAAGTACGTTCTGTGACCTTAACTGGAGAACTGTTAACATTAACAAATTGTTCTTTTTTATCAATCTGCTCGTGAGTTGATAAATTCTCTAAATTTGATATAATTGGTTTAATTTCCTCTTTACAAATCTTCTTTCTTCTAGCAATAATAACATGTTTCCCATTAGAAATGTTATCATTGAAACTATTTCCAAACGTATTCATTGGATTACCGTTTGCATTTTCAATTTTAATCTCTTTGTCTATCGTTTGGCACGTTGACGTTGGCAAAGACTCTATATTTCTAGTCGGAATTTCCTCCTTGCACACCACTGTTTCCTTAGAAGATTCATTGTTTTTAGCTTTCGTTTCGCACGTTGACGTTGACGTTGGCAAAGACTCTATATTTCTACTCGGAATTTCCTCCTTGCACACCACTGTTTCCTTAGAAGTTTCTGTGTTGTTAGCTTTGCTTGTTTGGGAATTTGTTTCTACTGCATGGGACTGCTGTGCGACGGGCTCCAGGGATGATTCTTTATTTGTGGAAATCTCATTTGTATGATTTACAAATCTTTCAATTTCTACTGTAAGCGATTTAATGTCTATATTTGGATCGACCACTTTTCGCGACTGTAGGTGACAGATGTCCTTTGAAATTTCTTGAGCAGATGGTTGGCCGACCTAAAAACCAATGGCAAATAATTTATGAAAATCACTAATAATGTACAACATAAATGTTTAAACTTTACCACATTTCTAGTTGGCGGTAGGGGGGCTCTCCTCTTTTTTCGCATTGATTTTTTGACGACGGAATCTGTAACACTTCCACAGTCGGACTCTACATCTGTTTCAAAAGGATTGGTGCTTGATAGACTGGAATACGAAGATCTATAAGAAGGAACAAAAAAAAAAAACAAAGATTAAATAAAAACAACAACACACACATAAAAACAACTATTCCTATTTTGTAGTTTAAGTTTTTACTACTCATGATTATCTTTGGCAGGGTTGTATAACAAATACATTGTATTAAGTTTTACAATTAAATAATGTTAAGATCGCGTAGCCTCTTAATATAATGCTTTTAGATTTGTCACTACAGAAACATGCCTGAAGCTATTATTTATAGAACACACCCTGATTATATTAAAAGCTTGACAATAAGTTAATTTTTAATGCAAATATATGGCAACCAGCTGATGATGATTAATATGTTACCTGATCGTATGGTTTTGTTGAAACTGTGGCGTCAAGCATCTATAATATCTGCCACTTCCACGGTAGATCGGATTGCCGTTTGCTCTGTTCAATTCCATCTGCAAAGAAAATTGACATAATTTGTATTTGAACTGTGTTACAAGAACAAAAATGGGATCTGGGTGCAGATCAATGACGTAAGTACCAGACCGAAACGAAATTGATGAAACATACTAACTACTCACATATACTACTTGTCAGCACTTAAAGCAACAAAAGAAACTTATTTATAATACTGTGATACTGTTAGTTTCAAAGCGACAGAGTTCAACGACACTTGTAAGGTATTGAATACCATACCGAATTGGATTTAGAATTGACCCTAAACATAACTTTTAGCTTTTTGTTGACACAATAAAACAAATAGTTTTCTATATTATGTGTTTTGAAAGTATTGGTCTAAGCATTAAAAAAATATATAAAACCCAAGTGTTTTAAAAATTTAACTCCTCCGTAGAGTTATATTAATTGTTTTTATAATTATGACCTATGATCCTTTAAGGATAGTATTTAAAGTTCTTTCTTATTTGTTTCTCAACTTAAGCCTTGATTTTAAGTTGCACCAAAACAACAATTTTACTGAGAAGTACGAAAATGTAACTAGCAAATATAGATAATTAACATATTTACTCACTTCCATAGGGCTATGAACATTCTGTAATGATCGAATTAATCCTCTATTTCCAGCTGTCTGTTGACCAGGATATTGATATGAACTATTTAAATCGAAATTTCTTCGCATA
The DNA here is from genome assembly GCA_035044725.1 of Scaptomyza caliginosa. Taxonomy (NCBI): domain Eukaryota; kingdom Metazoa; phylum Arthropoda; class Insecta; order Diptera; family Drosophilidae; genus Scaptomyza; species Scaptomyza caliginosa. The sequence continues at coordinate 69,252 of JAWNNR010000041.1, read as the reverse complement.
ACAGGTGGGCTTTCGGATGTTTTTTGAATGCCCAGTGTGGAGGACTTTTTTTTCAGGGTAAATGATCTAAAATTCCTAGAAAAACAAGCAAATCGTATTAAAGATATTCATTTATTTTGAATATATAGATCCGTTCTTCAACTTACCAGACATCTCGCAAATTTCCTATGGAAAAACTTCTCCGTCTGCTATCATCATTGCGTTTTGAAAAGTTCCAAAAGCGCAAACGTTTGTGGTTATCATCATCGTCAAATGGATTAAGATGTGCAGGATAATTGTATATTGAGATTTGACTTGAAGCCCTATCACAGCTGGTTGAAAGGCCTTTGTTAGAATTCATCATCTTTAAATTAAAAAAGAAAAAAAGCAAACACAAAACTTTAGAAATATTACAATAATGTGCTAAGACAATTTTATCTTTAGGAGTTTAAGGGCAATAAAATATTTCCCACATTCTTACACTAAGGTTACCAAAATTATTTACGTTTCTCATTAATGTCACAATTTTTATTGTGGTTCGTCCATTTCCAAGCTAAAATATCATACCTATTGCAGTATTTTACCTTTAACAGTTAATCGTTAATAACGTCAATGTAATGCTTCCCAGTTCAATACGAATATGATACTTTCACACCTAGCAACAGAGAAAAAAAAAGAAGCGCTAAACATAAGTTCACAATAAATGCATTGTACAAATCCGCAGTGTTAATTGAAGGAATATAAATAAAACTTATATTTCAATTTCGTCGCATTGTTACTTGTAAACGAAGGCAAATAATTAAACTTCTGCTTTGTTGGTTATTTAAGCAAATATAGTTATGAAGCGAAATAGATTGCAAATACTGTAAACGGGCGGTTTCATTACAGAAAAAAAAATAATTTGCTCTCTCACTCTCTTTCTGCGCCGCTGAGATCGACAGTGAGTTCAGGGCACGAGTAAACACACATCACTAAGAAATTCGTATATGGAAAGGATGACCCATCTTATTTTAGCTAAAAGACATACAGACAAACCAAAGTAAAAAGTAATAAAATGCGCACAGAGCTCCTGTGATCGATCGCGCTAATATAAACATCAGGTGTGTGCATGACAAGAAATTAGTATGTATGACGTACAAGTGTAAAAATGTATGTGCATGCATGTACAAACATACATACGTACATAAGCATTGTATAAGAACTTAAATAGATATCAAAAACATGTATGAAGGTGGATTTATTTGTTTGTATGTGTTTGCACAAAAATAATTTTTACGTATGTACATATGTACGAAAATAAAAGTAAATAACATATTCATTAAACAAACACAAATTAGTACATACACCGATGTATGTATGTGTTCAAGAATAAACGAACGTATGCATGTATGTATATACAGCCGTGTATGTACATTTTTATACGTTGTAGATTAGATCGAACATCAACGGAATTCTGTAACACATTGTATCTGTGTGAATAACTATGTATTTACATAACTGCTATGTAACACAAATATCTTTTTTCATTAATGTACATATAAGTATGAATTGTACCCACATAGCCACTGTAGATTTTCTAATTTATTTCGATATTATTATTTAGTCAACGATGATCTCAACACGTTAAATTAAAGCTCTATTGCTAAAGCACCGAGTTGAAGTTCAACACTAAATGAACTTTTTCTTTGCAGAATTCATACAGGCAGAAAAGCTCTTCAATATTTCAAGAATCAACGAGGGCATTTCGTACAGTAGTTTATTTAAGAAAACCAAACTTATAAATAAATGGCGGTTGAATGACTCAAAACCGGCTTAATGTTTCATGATCAGGGGTACAAAGCAGAAATCCCAAGAGATTTGTTCCCATTGTTCTGCTACTCTCATTCGACGTCACGGAAGTTGTACAAATTTAATTGTTGTTAAGTTCCACTTTTTAATTTAGAAATTAATATATTAAATATAGCTTCCCACCTTTTAGCATAGCCGTAAGCATATATAAATATTTTGTTTATTCACTCATGTTTTCAGCAAATGATAAATGAAATGGTATTGCAAAATTAAAAAAATAAAAAAAGTCAAGCGTTTATAATTGTTGCTCTTTATTGATACATTTTCGTTTTTGTTGTCGATATCAACTTTGTACATTTGGCAGTAATGGCCATTCAGCTGTTTTTCCGCTGAGTCTAGCCGATTGTAGTTCGCAGCTGATGTTTTGCAAAATATCGATAAATACATTTTTTTACAAGAACGCAGACAAGGTTTTTGGATTTAAATAGGCTGTTCCACTAACTTGTTTATCTGCAAGTCATCTATATCAGCTGGAGAATTAAGTTATAGTTTCAGATTGTTAAATTTCTTTTCTGCTGTGGTATGCATATATGGTTAGCTCATTTTTGACAGCTGGAAACCAACTGATTTAAAGTTAAAGCCTATTTTCTGCTTTGTGCGAGGAACAGCTTGCTGGTACCCAAAAAAAACCGTTTGTTAAATACAGGCCTACCGCATTTTATTGAGCTCTGGTAAACATCTACCTTAATCGTGTGATCGATAAGACATGTGTGAACGACCATTGAAAAGTAAGCACTTGGATAAACCATAAACATAACCTCTAAATGAAAAAGTTAAATATTCACATCGCTTACATTTCACTATCGATAGTTAGATGGAAGATCAGTTAAAGTACGTTAACTTGTGGCTATGTTAAAACATTTTGTAGAGCCCTTAAAATTAAACTGATTCAGCACAAACTAATTAAAAACAATTTGATACTAAAAATATCTTTTTACATACCTGCATGTTTAATACTAAATCAGTTGATTTTTAATGCCACAACTAAAAGTTAACTATAAATATTGAAGTAAAAGTAATGTTTTATGGCCAAATAAAGAAAAAAAGACAATGCAATATACTTAATAAAAAAAAGTTCAGATGAAGCTTAAAATAGAGAACGAGACATCTTACACAATCGAAAACACCTTTTCCCTACTATCATAATGAGGTAGACTAAGGTGTCAGTCGAAAAAAGCCGACCGACCGGCAGTGGTAGGCAAAACCAGTATTGATGCTGCCTTTTTTAGAACAACGCAAGTAAGCCATATTTCCAGCAAATAACGTTAATTTTAATTGTAAGGCCGCGAAAAATACACTATATCATTCCATCACTCCCAAACGCATCCCCAGGAACCAGTATAAAAATGTGGTGAATCAGAAACTGTTTAATAATTTACACATAGAAAAGTCAAACCTGCTTTAAACCTATTTCATGTTGAAAGTGATCGATCAAGTGAAATAATGGCATATTTAAGAGGCACAAACGTGTATTTCCTTCCTAAAATGAACGGGCTGCTAAACACGAACAGCACATGTCGAACCTTTACCATAAGTCTTAGGACTTTTTTTCATTATTTTCTTTTTAAAGTGAGACTAGTTCTTCCTAGTTCTTGAGCAATGTATTGATCTTAGGATCTAAAGAACTGTGAAAACCTAATCATTCACTTATGATATGCAAAAGGTTTTAAGCTGATTTCATATTTCTACATAAACTTCCAAAACCATCGTCCAATATATTCTGTTCCTATAAATTTCGTTGCTTACCTTGGATAAATACACATTTTCAATAATTTACGCATTTACCAGTCAATATGATACAATATTTTCTAAGATAAAAAGCATTGTGATTCAAACAAAACGGATCTGCGTTTTCAATACTTCAAGTTAAACTTTTTTTAATGAAAAACAACAAACCCCTTTATCATACTACCCGGTGCATAACCAGTCGGCGATTAATAATTTTTCCTCTACCAATATATGTGGATTATTGTTGACTATCTTCACCAAATAACTATGATTCTGGGCTACATTTGACAGAGTGTTAGACATACATGTAAAAGAGCATGAATGTTATGTTTTGCCTCATTTATTCATTATTAACGGCGTGGCAACCATTATGTACTAAGAAACACATACATACATATATTTATACAATTTATAATTGAAATGTTTGAGCAATTATGTATGAATAAAAATAAACTAAATACAATTTTCCAAATAAAAATGCTTTTCACCATTAACAAGCTAGATATGTTTCGATATCATTACTTAATAACATAGCGATTAAAACAAAATTTGTATAAAGAATTTAAGTAAATATAATGTACGAAATATAATATACATTGCATGCCAATAATGCTCTTTGATTATCGCCAAACAAATAAGATGTTTGCCGTTAAAACTATCTAAGCAGCATTGATCATCATATATTTGGCAGCCATTTGACATTTGAAGCATTTAGCTGTCGATTGTTTTTCCCTATGTCAGTAAGGTTTAGAACGCTGCACATAAAATAGCATTTTATTTAATGTTAACCTACTCTAGCATATTTTATAATTGATAACCGTTTAAAAAGTTTCTTAAAAGCTAAGAGTTGAGTTAACAGTTAGCTTTAATTGTATTTAACGATTACTTCCTTCTAATACTTATTGTAAGTACTCGGTTGCTTTAAATATATAAATTATTATTATATATTGTTTGTTTTTCTTTCCTTTTTTTTTTTAAATTACATGCGAGCATTTAACACGTTTAAGAAAAATTAATGTGCATATACCTTTGTATTGTCCTAAGAATATGGGGAATATAAGAAAGTCTGTATATATGAAATTGGGATTTCTTTTTTTTTTTGTATTTTTTACTTTTCGTTTTTTTTAAATAAACCTACATAGATCTAATTATATAATTATGTATGAATGAATGTTTAAAAAGTTGGCTACGGTGACATCGCACAAAATTATGTAAACCAAACATAATTATTATCTGGATAAAAGTCCAAATAACTCCGTTAATCATGATTATTAAAACAAGGTATATACAATTGATAAACAAAGATCAAAACTGTATATTGGCATATGCTCAAGTATCGATGATAATAAACGGATTAAAAAAGAAATCAACTAAAACTGCGGATGCTGCAAAAGGGGTATTGCCTCGGAAATTGTTTGGGTTGCATGGTAACGTCTGAAAAAATTGCTTAATAAATGTTGCTCTAGCTCGAAAGTTGATGAGTACTTGGTAGAGTCTTGAATCAATTGGGTTGCAATGGAAGATGATGATGATAATGATGCCTTTAGTTCGTCACGGACTGCATGCTATTGTGGATGTTGTCCAATCTGTTGCTGTTGTTGTTGTTGTTGCAAATGTGGTGGTAAAACGTTACTAGTTTGATTAGCAGGTAAGGCCATGCTATTTATGGTCTGAGATGATGGTGGTGGCACTAATTGTGAAGGCTGGCCATGATGATAACTATTCCCGACAGTGCTCACAGATGGCTGTTGTATCATATGGTGTTGTATATTCAATTTGGGTCCGTCTTCTGCCTTTTCCTCTTCGCGACGCTTCAAGCAGGCAGCTTTCGGGTTCAAATTTCGCTCGCGGACTTGTTGCTCCAGAGTCATAATAACCTCTACAGCCATGTTTAGGATTCCCAGCTTTGTTTGCGGCTTATCAGATTTAAGGTGTGTCATACACATCCGTCCCAGTTCTTTTAAAGCCTCATTAATATCCCGTATACGAATGCGCTCGCGAGCATTATTTGCTTGTCGCCGTTCCTTTTCACGAATGGCCTTCACAGCTGGCTCTGCATCATCGTCTTCATCAGCGGAGGAGCAGTATCTACGTGGTCTTTTTGAGCCCTTTGAACCCTGCGACAGTTGTTGTAGTTGTGTGGCATTTGATGGCTCCACCGAACTTGTGGGTTTTGCATCAGAAATTTCTAAATTAGAAATATTTGATGTAGTCGACACGCCGGCATGCGCGATGTTACTAATACCAGCTGGCTCCTTTCGTTTTTTAGTTGTTTTTGTTGATGTCGGTATCGATGTGGATGCATTTCGCTCTAACTTAATATTTGACATTCCTGCACCGCCTCCAACAACTGATTGAATTCCGGTTGTGCCTACAACAGGTGTACTCAATGAGAGAACCTCATGCGTTAGAGAGCTCGATGTATTAGGTACAAGTGCACCATTTCCGGCGGAGCTACCGCCTATTAGATGGGACGAAGGTGAATTGGCCACAAAGGAAGATAACGTTTCTGTATTGTCCAATGAGTTTAGGGATGTATTTACATTTGCCAACATTTCGGGTTCGCAATGATTTCGTAGAACATTGAGTGCATCATCTAAGCGCTCTTCCATGCGTGCGCCCTGAAATACAGATGCCATGGTATGCAAACTGGTTACAGGCACCATATCTCCGGCATAATTTGAGCCGGCACTGCCGTTAAGGACATTATGACTCCATCCAGATCCATTGCCCGAAACATTTCCTTCACCAACTCCAGATTGCGTTAATGGTGGTGGTGAATTGACAGGTGTTGATGGGTTTGAGCTAAAGCTGCTAATACTCTGGTCCGCGGCTGCCGCCGACATATAAATTTGCTGACGCAAAGACGTTGCCGATGAATTCCCAGGCACTTTTGCATTGGGCCCAGTACTTAATCCACCAAAGGCATCAGCGTTTTGCATTGCCGGGCTTAGTTGTTGATTGTGATGGGAATGTGCGTGAGGTAGCGGGGTATGATTTAGGGAATGATGGCCAATTTGCCCGGCAGAAGCCAGAGTACTATGCTGTGCTTGAACTGTCGTTTGGTTATGTTGGGGTGAATTGTACACGGCTGGTGAGAGCACTGTCGGTGCTCCAATGTTCGGTATGCTGTTAGAACCACCGCGAAATGAGCTCATTGGCGGAAGCGATGTTGCTGCCGGACTATGCATTCCAATTTGTCCACTTTCACCACCCATTTGCATTCCAATACTTGAGCCACTTGCTAAGCCTTCATTATTATGCACCTGCTGATGGTCCATGGGATGCGAAGATATTGGCGTATTGCTCTGATATGTCGCTTGACCCATATAATTGGAGCCGCTGTGCATTTGCGATTGATACCATCCCGCGCTACTTGTTGCCCCAGAATCGAAGTATTGATCAACTGTCGATGTGTTCGCAAACCGATTATTGTTGCTTCCGTTGGCATCGTGAATGGAATTAAAGTCATTTGGATACATTCCATTTTCCACAGCAAGGCCTCCATATGGTGAGTGATAGCCGCCACCCCGTTCAGTTCCCACTGTTCCCGGTGGTTGCTTGTTTGCTATTTTGTTGAAACAATTCTGAAACACTTCATACAAGTGCATTGGTTCATCATCACTGGTCGCCATGATTTCTCAGTGTTATGGACGGTGGCTGGACAGAAATAGCCTGTAAGAAGATATAATTTTAGAACTTTTTTTTATTAATATTTTATACTTTAAACTCAAATTTTATTATGGAAATTGAAAATCGATTAAAACTAAATAAGTCTAACACAATTTGAAAAAATTACCAATAAATAATTGGCCATTGTAAATGTGATAAAATGTACTTAAGCAATACATGTTTTTGAAATCTTATATACTGCAGATTGTCAGAACTCTTAAGTTAGAAACTATAAGATTTGTAGCAAGTTGAATATCAAAATAAAAAGTATGTCGGTTCAAAATATTTTTTGCCGTTTGCTCCAAAAAAATGTATATTAAAAAAAACATTGCTTGATTTTATGAAAAATAACATCAAAATCCTTTATAAAAATATTTTTCTTTAAAATATCGCTTTCTTCTTTATACTGTACATACTAATTTGCCATCAATGCAAGCTGTTAAAACAATGTGTTTCCATGCTACTTTATTTTAAAGCTAGCTAACATTAAGAAAGGTTTACAGAACAGATTTTACCTGCTAATCTCAGAACTCAGGGTCTGAATTTCAACTTATTTATTCAATGTTGACAAAAAATAAATAAATAAATAATCATTTTGGGCTATGTTTTGATTAATTCAAACAATTCCTTAAAGGATACAAAGTCAATCGTTTCAATTAATTTTTTTTAAAACCTCATTTTGTTTTCTACCCTGTTGTGAATTCAACTTGACAACTGTTGAGTAACAAATCTGTATTCACTGTCGTCGCAATACCGTGCAAGTATGAAATGACACCAGCCTAGACAGCCGGTTGATATGACAGCCATTATCAGCATACACCTATGTATATATTTATATATGAATTATTAATTATTCATATTATTCTCCTTTCGTTGAAAATAATGTTTAACACTGTTCTCTTAAGGTTACGGGATGTTCATATACATGATACAACTAAATTAAAATAACTACAAAGCAACAATAATTAATGTTTATTAAAAATAACAAATTTTTTATTATGTAGGAATGAAAAGTATCTGCATTTCAATATACGCATTCTTTTTTTATTTTGATATTTTTACATGCATAAATGTATGCATGTATGCATATACATACATACATATGTGTATTACAATAAAGTCGTAAGCAATTCGACAATTTCATTCACAGGCATTTGAAATATACTCACTTGAACAAAATTCGTTTATATTTGTTGCCGTTTTATTACTGATGGTGGGCAACTGTTATTGTTCACTTTTTTATAGTTGCATCAAAACCAAACCATCTAAATTATAAAAAAAAGGTGTGGATCGGATTTGTATTTCTTTTGACCACGAACACACAAACTTCATATATGTATCTATGTATGTATGTTTTGATTTGCACAAAACTTCCACAGCAATGAACAACGCTTAGTTTGCGAAATTCTTTTTTAGCTTACACATGGCAACTTAATTGCTCAAGCTTTTTTTACAAGTATTTCAACTCTTTAAACAATGTTTTTTATTAAATTCATAACACTTCTATTTTTAGTATTCTGCTGGCTTTGTTCGTGTTACCATCGGGAACGCCATCTTTGTTCTCTTCGTGCGTCATCCTCAGTGTTGTGTTAATGAGTTTCGATAGTATTTATATTTAGATAACTATTAACAAAGGTATCAGTCCAAAAACGGTTTAAGGGTACTCGTAAATAATAACATAACATAATAACATTATGAATCTATGAAATGACTATAATATTGCTTCTTAAAGATTTTCAACTAAAAGAGAATAAAACCTATAGTGTATGTTTGAAAAATTTAAATTTCCAGATTCGATTTATCGACTTATCTGATTTTCTTATATTTTGAAAAGTATACATCCGTTTTTATATAAATAATAATTAAAATTGTGTTCCAGAAGAAAATCTAATCAATTAAGAATAATACAAAAGCATTTGTTTACATCGATTATGTTATAATTTAAAACTCTTCATGCCTCAGATTTTAACAAATTTTTTGGAAGTTAACGTCTATTGATGGACCAACAGATAACAATACTGCAGTACTCAAAAAAGTCAACTATTTATTATATATTCATGTACCTTATTATTTTAATTTTTTCACCAAACCTTTTAGGGAAAACAATCAATGCTTAAACGTATTTGATCACATAATTCTAGTCGATAATGATATCGATTATTGTACAACCCTTTATATTTTTCATCTCTAATTGCAGTCTGTCGTATTATGTGTTCCTGTTTTGCTAAGCAAATACGAAAACTATCTATCTGATTACAAAGAATATTAAATAAAGTCGATATGGATCATTTTAATTTTGGAGGCTCAGAATTGACTCGAGGACATATGGTTCAAATAATGCTCCGAATTTCAATAGCTTCTGTGATAACATATTATTCGGTCAAATGGATGATGAACCAGTTGGATCCAACCAGTAAAAACAAAAAGAAGGCAAAGTTACTTGCTGAAGAACAATTAAAAAGGTATGGCCTGTTATTAAAAATAAATATATATGTGTTTCATTGTTTTTTTTCTTCATACAGGTTAAGTGGGGAAGAGAACTTTAATGTTAATCTACAGACATTTACAGACTATGAACTGATGATTGCATCACACCTCATAGTTCCAGCTGATATAGCTGTGAAGTGGAGTGATATAGCCGGTCTGGACTCTGTGATTCAGGACTTGCGTGAGTCAGTTGTATTGCCTGTACGGCACCGAGATCTGTTTAAGGAATCAAAACTTTGGCAAGCGCCAAAAGGTGTGCTCCTTCATGGACCACCAGGATGTGGAAAAACATTAATCGCTAAAGCCACTGCCAAGGAAGCTGGCATGAGATTTATTAACTTGGATGTGGCAATTCTCACTGACAAGTGGTACGGTGAATCGCAAAAACTTGCATCTGCTGTCTTTTCGCTGGCCGCTAAAATTCAGCCGTGCATTATTTTCGTTGATGAAATAGATTCGTTTCTTCGCGCACGTAATTCAAACGATCATGAGGCGACTGCCATGATGAAAACTCAATTCATGATGCTTTGGGATGGTCTTAGTACGGATCCTCACTCTGCAGTAATTGTTATGGGTGCAACTAATCGACCACAGGATCTCGATAAGGCAATTTTACGCAGAATGCCAGCACAGTTTCACATAAGCCTTCCCTCTGAGGATCAGCGAATTCAAATCCTTAAATTAATATTAGAAACAGAAAAAATTGATAGGGATGTTGATTACAACCGATTGGCAAAACTTACTAATGGCTTTTCAGGTTCAGATCTAAGGGAAATGTGTCGAAACGCTTCCGTTTATAGAATGAGACAATTTATGAGAGCAAGTGATGCTAACCAAGCGGAGTTGCCAAGTACAGAGAAAAATAAATCTTTACTTTCGATAACAATGGATGACTTACTAAATTCCCACTTAAAAATGAAAGAATCCAAAATGCACACTGGTAATTTGGTAGCTTTTCATGAAAGTCGCATTGATTTAGATTAATACACTTTGTGTCATAATCGTTCAATATCTTTCTCTTATAAAATAAAGATGATATATATATAATCATATATAAATATATGTATATAAATACATACCTAATTAAATAAATTTCTTGTAGTTTCCAAACCGATTGACTTGTTTTTTTCTTATAAATATTTGAAGAAAAAAAGGAATATCGGGTTTGAAACACCAATCATATAGCAACTGAATGGTACACTTAAAAGGCTTATGAACAGCTTGACTCCTGTGACTTCAATAGCTGGCAAATTTTTTTAAAAAAAATAAAATTTATAAATCACAAGCAGGTGTTTTGTTTTGGGAACTGGGGGCACAAACACGTATAAGGTACATTTATTTTTATAGCTTAAACTCATGTATTTAAAGGGTGATTTTAATATTCATATGAAGCTTTTTAATCTTCATTCTTCTTCTTATTCTGATGTGGCCAAGTCAATTTTAAAGCCACAAAAATACGGATGATCCAAAATGTCCTTGGCTGAAATTCGATGCACTGGATCATAGATAAGCATCTTTTGAATAAGGTCAATACCGTTTGCATCCAGATTTTTCAGCTGGTTTGTTAACTGATTTGTTGACCAACAGGGAAACGTGTTCTTATAATCCGGCAATGAAGTAACACCCGGCCAGATATCTTCGGTGGGCGTTTTAAGAATTCTGTAAATAAATATCGAAACTTAGTTTTTTTTCCTTACAGCATTATTTTAAATGATTGAGATATTAACTTTATTCAACAAAAGTATTTCTTTATTTATACTTTTTATTATTGATTATCATTTTTGTATTCTCACCTGAACATTCTGAACAATTGATCGATTTCTGAATCGCCTTGGAATAGTGGCTTTCGGGTGGCCAGTTCGGCAAATATGCAACCAATAGACCAAATATCAACGGGGCAAGAGTACCTTTGTGATCCCAATAATACCTCTGGAGCACGGTACCACAAAGTAACAATTTCATGGGTATAAATGCGTACTGGTATTCCAAACGATCGGCCTAGGCCGAAATCAGCTACTTTAATTATTCCATTTTTGTCAATAAGAAGATTTTGGGGTTTTAAGTCGCGATGGAGAACCCGACGACGATGACAAAATAATATTGCATTTGTTATTTGATACAAATAGCTTCGCACAAGTTGACTATCGAGATATTTTTCTGGTGGCAAAGAATCCATATACTTCTTAAGGTCCATTGATAAAAATTCGAATACCAAGTATATACGATTTTCTTCCATTAGAACATCTTCAAGACAAACAATATTTGGATGTTTTAGTTCTTTAAGCAACGAGATTTCCCTATAATTGATGGTAATGCATGTGCATTAGTTGAATAGTGTGTACGAAAAATTTCATATTTAAATGAATGTACCTTATTGCGGTGGAAGGAACTCCTTCGTCATCAGACTCCAATCGAATTTTTTTCATTGCTACTATTTGGCCGGTCAGGCGATTACGACCCTTATATACAACTCCATAGGTGCCTTCACCGATTTTCTCAATTTTTTCAAAGTCTTCCATTTTAATCAAAATTAATTCCACCAAAAATGCCGCGGATATTTTGAGGTTGCCACAGTTTTCAAATATTTTTCCCACTGTTGCTTGTCAACGACGCTATGAAAGAGTAAACAAGTTTAACGGAAGATAAGCGTCGACATTGGAACGGTGAAATATCGAATTCTGTTGCGTGATTTTGAATTGATAACTAAATTGTTCATATCTTAGGAAATAAAATTTTAGTACAGGTACAAATGTTAATATAACATAAATATGTTATTAATAAATTAGGTGGAGACACATAGTTTCAGCCTGACTTTTCGCAAGGTTGAAATACCTCTACAGATAATTTTTATAGATCTGTTTGCATAGCAAATCAGCATACAGTTTCTAAAGCCATGGCTACCAATCTTTAAACAGGATAACCTATATACTTACTTAATACTTAATTGTTAATATATTACAATGAAAACCAAAACTTTCGATTTATGAAATAATAATTGCTTGTCTGTCTTTCAAGCAACACATATTCAAGTGCCAACATACTTGGGCAATACCCTACAAATGTTTTCGTTCTATTTCACATTTCCAAATCAACATACCGGTTTAATGAATCGATAAATAATATCGTTAATGCATGCGGCATGAATTGACGTATCGAATCTTAATTAGCGATCCCATTAGGAAGACCTACTAAAAATTTAAATAAAACTTTCTTATAAATAGTAAAATGTTAAATGAGGCTGACAATTTTGCGGACATATTTCGCGGTGGATTGCCCTATTATCTTTTGATAACATTGCCGATACTTATATTCTGTTCGCCATGTCTGGCCAGCGAGTTTCAAGTTATGTCCATGATTAAATTTGATGTCAATGGCGAACATTTTGGTAAATGAACAAATGAAATTCCCTATATGCTGGTTATATGGTACCTTGAACAATAAATAAACATATTTGCATTTTCACTATAGGTGCTCGGTCTTCCGCTATATCTCTAGAAGCAAAGTCTTTGTACACCTGGAATACTGGTCGGCATTGTGTTCTAGCTAGGTAAGAAATTAACTAAAGCCGGGACACGAAAAATTTTGCTTGAAGTACGCGTAAGAGTTTTTTTCTTTTAAAGTCGACATCTGTACTTTATCTAGTTACTTAAAAAAAACATTGCAAAAAATAATCAGTTGTGTGAAAATTAGGATTTTTTAAACATAACAACAAGGCCTAGAAGCAATAAACGTGACATTATATAAATTTGTAAAGTCATTATAATTGCTTTTATTCGTCGTATATGCTTGGAACTGGGTAAAGAAAAATTATGCCACATTAACAAATTTCTACTATCTTTTAGGTTACTCGATATTTCTGTTAATGACTTAAACGAAATTCGACAAAAAGCCGGAGGGCTTATAGTAATGTTGCCAGAGAATGTTCAAGCTCTTAACAATGAGATCAAGGATCATGTACTTATGTTGGAGCAGCAAATGCTGCAACAATCCATACCGGTGCCAGTGTATTTCTCTCATTTTAACAAGGATTTGGAACATATTATAAATGATATCACATCCACATCCATCGATAATGATACAAAAAATAAAACCGCAGCTGGACAAGTTTTATTAACGGTATCAGCAAATGGCTATCATGTCACTGTAGATGGGCAAAATAGTGCGGCAAACAAGAATAGTAAAATACCAGTTATACAAGGAGAATTTGTACCAAATCAACTTCCCCTAAAACATATTGATAACACTGGAGAGGGTGGCTTACCGCTTATTCTAATAACAGCTAGCTTGAAGACTTTTGGAATAATTAACGTAAGTAAAACCAACAAAATTGTGTAATTAATTATTATAAAAAACTTAACTTTGTGCATAAGATTGATGATATTTGTATTTATTATTTAAGTAATCCTCTTACGAATTACCATTTTTTTTATATCAGGATTATCCATTGAATGCTGACTCCGCTGTGTTAATGTCACTTTTAGAAGTATTTAGTAAACTGCACTCTATGATTAGTACAACGCCAAAATACCGCTTGGGATTTTTGCTATCAGACTCTGGTATGCTCCTTAACTTCCAGGGCACTAAAAAATGGCTAGAAATGGACGACAACATGTCTTTGCAGGTACACAATAATCTTTTGATAAAATTTTACCATTTTACTCGTATGAAACTCATACTTATAAATATATTTTGTTATTTCAGAACGTTGAGTTTGTTTTATGCCTAGACACAATCACTCAGAGTTTGTCAAATAATCAACCCAATGTGCTATACCTGCATGTTTCCAAACCACCAAAAGAGAAAACTTCAATAAGCCAATTTTTCAAGCTTCTTAAGTCTGTGGCGGCCCATCATGTTCAAAACATAACGGTTGAGGGCGTTCATAAAAAAATTAATTTGGCCGATTCAAAACTTTCGTGGGAGCATGAGCGTTTTAGCATGAAGCGATATCCTGCATTTACACTTTCTTCAGTTAAATCTCCCGGAAGTCCGTTGCGCACGACAATGTTTAAGAACGACGATGCCAAAATAGTAGAGCAAGTAATAACTTCTGTGAAGATAATTGCAGAAACTCTGGCTTCCTATATTTATAAAATTGATACGTTTTCTGAGGTATTCAACGGTGATGCTGTAAGTTTAATATATTATCTTATATAAAAAATATATAGAAAATTGTATTTGGTTTATTTGCAGGTAATTAGTGAAGATAATGTCTTACCATACCTTGGACTAAAATCGATTTTGCAGAATAACGATCTCAAGGACGGTTTTGAAAAGTATTTGAAAAATGTGAAAATCATCTATGATAAACCTGATGCTCGGGAGCCCGACTTTATGTTCTACAATGGCATTGATGCAAAGCTTAATGTTTATCGCGTGAAGCCAGCAATATTCGATCTTTTCCTTACTATTGTTATAGCCCTTTATCTAACTGGTGTATATCTTGCAATCCAATTTTTTCCACACTTGTACAGTGTAGTCTCCACTAGTTCTCAGGATTCAATTGGTAACTTTATCTTAAAACGAAAATAAATCACTGAACAATTGGATAACTTAGACAAATTAAAAACTGTTATAATGATCAATACATTGTGGCGCTCGAGGTCCAATATTGTAAAATAAAACTTTTACTTTGTGTCACTGTGTGAAATTTGTATTGGGAAAACTAAAACACATGTTTAACTATAACTTTTAACGGGTTAAAACTTTTCAATATATTCTTTTAAATAGTATGTTGTTTATTGTTTATTATACATTGCATTTGTTATTAAAGACTTTATAATTTCACTAGATTTTTAATTGCATCCAAACCAAAAACAATGTAAACATGTTTATCTTAAAAAAAAGCAATAAAGTAAATTAGTTCAATTTAGATTTTAACCGGCATGCAATTGACTGGCGTTAATGCTTTGTTTAAATGTTTGATTTATTATTGAAATTAGACATTTTTTTTAGGTAACACTTAAATTATGAATTTTTAAAATTTAACTCTGAGCTCTGGATTTTACTTTCGTAAATTTGGTCACCATGGTAATAATCTTTGTAACTACCATTTTGTGTTTCATTTGAGATGGCGCGTACTTCGTTTCCATTTTCTGAAATTATTTTTCTTACTAGCTCGTCATCTGTTTTTTGCTCTTTTCGTATATACGCTTGAGTCCAGTTTTCCAAGTTAACAATATTAAGGGATTCTTTTGAATGCGTCAACCAATCGATTCCATTCTTTTTACAAAATTCTAAAACCCATGAAACTACGAAAAAGCAAGCTGCATTCATTGGAAACGCTCGTATTAATGTTGAATTCAGGCCACGGAAAAAGAACCGGATGCCCTCCTTACGATAATTCTGTATTGCACAATCGACAAACCCATTATACTTGGCAGTGCGTCCAAGGCCATCTGCTTGCATATGTGTTTTAATAACATCTACAGGATAGCAGGCTACCCATGATGACATTCCTGCACAACCTCCAGCCATGAGCATATAGGGCACACTGGGATTTTCTTTTTGTTGGATTAAAAACTCGTAAGATACGAAGTAACTAGAAAAGCCTTACAAGAACATTGTTATTATTGATCGGAGAGCATATAGTATTATATATCTCACCTGGAATATCTCTTAGTATTGTTGCGTTGAGTCCTTTAAAAGTTCCTCTAACTCCTTCTGTTCGTTGTATGTAAAGCAGGCAGTCAATGGTTCCCTTAAATTTTTGCTGATTATCTATCTGTCTGGACAGTTGAAGTCTTGTTTTCGCCAACTCCATTGGAGCACATATGACAGCTTGCGCTGCACCAGCAGTGGAGCCAGCACAAAAATGGGAGAGCAAGGAATTGGGATGCTCTGTAATTTTTTGTACGTTTCCATAAACTCCAAACACTATTGCGTTTACTAAACCGATTCCCATCATTGGACTACTAATTCCACGATATAAGCCACGAACATTATCTACTAAAAATATTGTTTTCAAACAGTGAAAAGTTCCTTTATATTTTGGGTTTCTGGGATCATCAGTTTGAAGATGTACTTTGACTGTATCGAAAGGGTGCCCTACAAGAACGCCAGCGACACCTGTAATTTCATTAAAAAAAGAGTGTATTTGTCTTAAAAATACTATCATAATATTCATAGCCTTGGAGATAAGTTTCCAATTAGCATCGGTTAATTCAAATTTACAATAAAAAAAAGTAACCAGATAAGTATTGGTTTTTTTTTTTAGGAGCGCAATCTGATTTTACTGTCCGATGTTGGTATTATTTGGTTAATCTTAAAGTCATTATAGATAATTAGATTTAAACAAGAATTGGGCCATGCTATTATTTGCCTTTCCTCTTGTCCATCAACTTATGCTTTGTGGTTTTATAATAATTCTAAAGGAATATTTAAATACATTACCTCCAAAAAGACCGGCAATGAAATCCACAAGCATTTTAGATGATTGGCAGCCAACAGTCGCTTGAAGTCAGCTAATATTCGGTTATATGCTCTGTAAATAAAACACATATTATATTATTTATTATAGATAAACTAATAGACCAGTGAATGTATCAATTTTTAAAAATATGAAAACTGTCAAGCATCTGTTTTTACCATGCAAAAATATTGTTTGTTTCAAAAGATATTTGAGAATTTGTTTTCTTTAATCTTGTGACAGAATTTTAGATAGCCAAAATCGAAGTCATATATTACGATAAATATTGTTTGAATCTACTAAAAATTTTCTTCCAATTGATGTTATATCATTTTCTTTTTTCTTTTTGGAAACTGACGTATTGTTTTTTTAACTATCTACAATGTAATTCTCTGTAAAATTTCACTATTCCTAGTCCTGACATTTTTTGCCGTACCTTAAGGAACCACTTTGTGATAGGCCTCAAGGTATTGGATCTACGATCTAATTGTATAAAACTCTTCAATGAACCTTACAATAATCGGGTGAGTCTACACATTCTGTATATATATAATGCATTTGGTCTCTTACAAGTTTTTGTGGTTGCTTCTATCCAATAATATACTTCGGTTTTGAATTGGTTAGGTGCTGTTGGTGCACTGCTCCTTAATGATGATCCTCCTACGATCCAGTTGCGGGGAACAGTAATCCAACGAAATCGCCCAACCAATTCAAAATCGATTCATATTTCAGTATGCACTGCCAATAAAGTCCCGGCTGGACGATCGATCTTGCCTATCGACCTCTAATAGCCGAATATTGAAGCTGAAGTGCAATAGCAGACGAAATGTCAGTGTTCGCTTGCTCTACGTGTATTTATTTAAAAACAATACGTCAGTTTGTTTTCATTTAAAACGTTTTTAGATGTCAAGGCGTCCTTGATTTTTTTTTTAAATATTTTCTTTATAGCGTTCCTAATATAAAACATACGATCGAGCTATTTTTAAGCCATTCAATGGGTGAAAATAAGTGCAAAAGTATGTAACAAGTAAAAGCAAATTTATTCCCTATCAGCATTATGCACCGACTCGATATAGCCCGGTTCTTCTGCAAGTTGTATCTTAGAACTCGATACACTAGGTTTGAAATGTTAGCTCTCAAGAGCCGTCATCATAATAGGTTTATTGTAAATAGCATTGGCTCCCTGGCACCATAAAAGATCCAGAAAGCACTGGCATTTTCTATATACTCTTATATACAAGCAAAAGACTCAGTATCATTAAAAAAATAATTTTAAATTATCTAAAAGATGTCACTGCAGGGAAAAGGGAAAACTAAAGCAAATGCAGAATGAAATAATCTTGGCCACTATCTGAGACTATGTTATCTGATGGCAAGGTCTCCGAGCCTAGGGATACCCAAAGCAGCGACAGTGTCAACTTACTTAATGCTCTAGTCTCTGTGGAGACTTCCGATCCTAAAAGATTCTGCCAAAGAGCTGCGTTAGCTTAACGATAGCTCTGGTAGCCATGATGCAGCAACAGATAAAATAAAAGCGCCAGTGCCATAACGGGCTATTCGAAAACAAATCTAGAAAATCAAACAAATAATCAACTGCCAGACATAGATATGTACGCTTGATATTTATTGTTTATTAATGCACTTTTGATGATTTGATCGCTAAGAATTTTAGTATTTGTATAAATACTTCACGATCCTAACAAGGTGTGAGTTTAACTACAGATTTTCAATGTCCAAATCCAAAAGATTTTTAAGTCATTTTCGTAACGGGGAGCAAAATTAAGCAAAAATGTTGTTCCTACGTTGCAGATAAGGAAAGTTATGGGTAGAAAGTTTTTACTTCGCACTTGATTTTAGACTAAAACACTGTCCGCCAATTGGTTTTTTAAGTTATAAAATTTTTTGCGTAACAAAATTAGTTGAAAAACTGTTTTCATATTTGTAAAAATATTTTTTTATGCACTGACATAATTCATATTTTGTATGTACGTCGTACATAGTTACATATTCGACATTCTAAAATTATACACATTAAAACTTTGTTTTATGTTTCGCACGGGTAGAAATCAAGATCGTCAATAACTTACTTTTCTTAAATTTTTGAAAATTGAACCATACGAATTGTATTGTTTTTAAATATTAATATCAATTTGTCAGCAAATTGATTGCAAAAATGAATCTTGTCACAATCACAATCCGTATTAGTTTCGTTAAATTGAGCAGAAGCTGAACTGTTATCAGCAAAATATAAATTCAAATGAGCTAGACTCACGATTAAAAAAAAACAACATGACCTGGGGTCATTCTCTCTTCTCATTGTAGGCATTAACCCGTGTCAGTCTTTTTTGCCTGTTTATGTAAGTTTAATTTTTTTAAGTTTGTCGTATGTAGTTGCTAAAATATATGACTTAAAAAATCAGAATGCGGATGAAACCTTGGGTTATTTTAAGCTTTATGGTGAAAACGAATATACAGGCAGCCGGCAAAATTTAAATAATGATAAGCCCTATATCGTACAAATATAAATCAATTTCAAGTACAAAAATTAAATTTAATGATTTTTTTTACGGAATTTTTTTTATAATATATAATTAACCTTGTTTTCAATATATCCCATCTTAGTAACACCACGCGAGGTGCTTGATAGCCGCGCCATTTATTTTTTATCAAGCTCATAATGTCTCATTGAAAGAAATGCAGCTTAATTGAGGCTGGGATTCTCTATCTATTCTTTATTTTTTATTTTTCTTTGTTTGCAAAAAAAAAATATATATATATATATATACTATGTTGGACTGTAAGAGGTAACTTACCTGTTTATTTTTAAAACCTTTGCATAAGAATATTAATTAATGGAAAATGCATATAGGACACATTACTAGCTAAAAATCTGTTTTCAGAGAATATTTAATGAAATTTGAAAAGTTAACGCAGAACACCTTTTATTTAAATTGGGTAGTTATGTTTAGGTTAGCAGACATTGGAAAATGTTCTTTCTTATTTCATTCCACCCAATAAAAATCGACGATATCTTGACAAACATTGCCACATTTAATTTATATTGTGTTTTATAAATATGCAACTTATATTGAATTATTAACATTCAACAGCTAAAAGTTTATTATTTTAAATATTTTACAATGGTTCAATATTCCCCTGAAGATCTTCAGACAGTCTTGGAGCTTGATAGGTAATGGTGTACACGTAATTCACAACCGACGTCACTAATTGAATTGTTTATTTTAGCCGCTATTATGGATTCCTTGATTTGTCAAGTCCAAAAAATTGTGAAATTAAGGAGCTTATTCAACAAACAATTACAGCTCTACAAGATGAAATTGCCAGTGCTCATTCCCTTAATATTATCAAGCAACGCGAAACTGGCAAACATATGCAAATGAAGAGTGAATTTGAAATTAAAGATGAGAAGCACATTAAAGAAATTTCCATCAAAAAGGAATTTGACTCGAAAAGCTTTAAAATTGAATTGCCAACCGAGATTGCATCCGCCACAGATAAGCAGGAAATCGGTGAAATAGACGTGAATACATACTGTAAACTTGGACACCTGCACCTGCTTATGACTCAATATTCGGAAGGTTAGTATATTGGGCCTGGGATTATCAATTGTTTATGACTTACAATATTATCATGTTTTTTTTTTTTTTGTTCAGCTCTATCTGCATATCAAAAGTATATGCGATTTTCTGGAAAATACTGGAACAATCACACATTTCTCTATGGAATCGGCATTGTTTACTTTGAATTTCGCTGTTTTAAATGGTAAGTTGTATAATTTGAAATATTTACTTTGATTCAGCTTCCTTATATCAAGCACTCATTGCCTTTACTTGATCAACATACAACTGTTTTTTCAACCATAGTATTCATTTAAAGTGTGTCGCTGTGTGAAAATCTAAATATTAACAAATCATAGCGTAAAGATCTGTAAAACTGTGCCACAAATTTTTATTCAAAAACAAGCAAGATAGAAAAGTTTCAAGCGGCTCAACCAAGTCGGGTTGTTTACATTATTTGTTACTGAGAGCGATTTTGTTATTTGTAAGTACAACTTGTTAAAAAATTCATAGGATTGACCCATTTTGAAAACAGCCAAATCTTATTTATTTGATGTTTTGGGAAATCATTAATTTATTTTAATCCGTTAATTTATTCGGGTATTTATTCTTAATAAACCACAATTTGATTCTGATCTGATCACACTGCAAAAATTGGTTATTGTTAGAAGATAATTAATAAAATTTTTTAACCTGCTAAAATAAAAACATTTTATACGGTGTTGTTAAACATAAAATGTTTGTTTAATTTTTGTATTTTTTTCAATGTACAATTTTCAAGATACTATGATATATAAATGATAAATCCGTTATCAAGAATTTGAGTAAAAATGTGTTGCTTCATTCAACTAAACAAGACTTTATTGTCAATAGTTTTTTTTTGTTTTTAGGGCTAGCTTAATGTTCTACAAATTTAAAATATATTTCACACTGGTATATAATTTTCAATATTTTTTTTTAAATGGTATCAGTAAAAATATGATATAAAATATGATATTTTATATTTAATCTACAATGTTTAATATATGCTATGGCAACAAACAACTTATTCTGTTTCAAAATCTATTTAAAAATAACTATTAAGCAGTACATTTTGTTAAAAAACAAAGATTTATATAAATTAGTCAACAGATTTTGAATTGATTTTGGTTTATTAACATTTCGATGTTGATTTGTGGAAGACTTCACCATTACTCTAGCAACTAGATTTAGAGAGACTCAAGACGTGGTTTTAAGATTCTTGGATTGGTAACAAACAGTAATAAATATACCAGCTTGGCAGGGTCAATCGTGCTAGAATGGTCTAGAAATATTTGCAAGGTTTGAAGTGTTTGGCCTTAGGAGTGTCAATAAAAACATACTAAGAGACTCGTCGGTAAATTGGTTTTAATTTTGAGCTTGGCTCTCTTACGCACAGATAAATTAACATACAAAATGTTTGGATATTAAAAGGAGCGAGGTGATCGAAATGCATCAGCACAATATCAGCCTGTGCTCTACTGTGTAATAGTATTTAAGCCAAGTTGACAAATCAGTTTATGACTGTTTCATTTTTACTATTATCCCATTTGTTTCCATGGGACCAACATCTGCTTATCGATGGGTTCATAAAAAATATCGATAGTTTTGCTCACATATCTAGTTTTACATCCCTAGTCTGTGAATAAATGAAATTATGATTGTGTATTTAGAGTCTGTTTTTTAAATTAATACATTAAAAAAAAACACTGCCAATATTTAATGTGACAACTGCCAAAAACTAGTACAAATTAATTATACAAATTTTACATATAACCCACCAGATGGAAGTAAGAGACGAGCATTATTATTAAACTTTATTGTTGTTTATTCTCTTTATGTATGTGTGTATATGTATACTTTATATACAGATCAATGTAAAAGGATTAGAACAAACAGTTATATACAACTCTCTCAATTTGCGTTAAATAACAGTGGTTACTTGCAAACACATGCATGCATGTGCCAAATAGAGACAATAGAATTTCTATATTCATACGGACATGTACACTCATTTATTAACAAACGCACTCAATGTTGATAAGCGTCCTTAATAAAAAAAAATCACAAGATTCATTCATTCACAAAATTATAAATTATATTTTGTTTTTTTTTTTAAAGCCATGTTGGCCCAAACTAAGTTCTGTTATGAAGCTATGTTACCTGGTAACATCATACAATAATTAACTGTCAGGTAGCCCAAGAGAGAATAAGTCTGCAGACTATCAAACCACAGCCTAGTTTTCTTTCAATATGCATAAAGTCCGCAGCGATTCTCAGTTAAAGGGATCACGCTAAAACTGTGTGCTTATGATCGTGCGCCCAAGAAAAAATTGAATTAGTTACACTTAAAAAAATATAATAGGTTATGGTAATGTTTTAAATGCATTTTTACGCCCATTATGTTGGTAAATATTGCACAAGCTAACCTAAAATATCGAATTTATTTTCTTGCAGGTCAATAAAATTATTTCAAGAACTTTTATATCTTAACCCATATTTCCCCTGTGCAAATGAAGTCCATCTGCGGCTAGGTTTAATGCTAAAAGCTAATGGTGATTTTCGAAGCGCACTTAAACATTTGCAATTAGCGTTGGTTGATACATCACCTTCAACATTTACGGATCTTCAAGGTATATAGTTTTTATTTGATATATGTTTTAATTGTTTCAGTTTTAAATGCCATCTTTTTAATTAATCTTGCAGTGAAGTTTCAAATAGCTCATCTGTATGAGGTGCAGAACAAGCACAAGGCTGCAAAAGAATCTTATGAATTTATATTAAATGACAAAAATATATCGCTGGATCTTAAGGCGGATATTTATAGACAATTAGGTAAGATTAAAAAATATATAGCCCATGGTTTTTTATGTTTTTATTGAGCATTTTTAATCCTTTTAACACCTTTGATATTATTTTTTTAAGGATGGATGTACCATTGTGTCGAATGCCTAGGCGAAAAAAAAGAACGTGAATCAAATGCGCTACGTTTTCTACAAAAATCAATTGAAGCTGATCCAAAGTGTGGACAATCATTATATTTATTAGGAAGATGCTATGCTGGTGTGAATAAAGTTCACGATGCGTTTTTAGCCTATCGTAATTCTGTAGAAAAAAGTGAAGGAAATGCGGATACCTGGTGTTCAATTGGGTAATTAATTAATTTACAATGTCATTTTATTTGCCAAAAACATTTAACTAATGCATACGTACAGAGTCTTATACCAACAGCAAAATCAGCCAACGGATGCACTTCAAGCATACATTTGCGCAGTTCAGTTAGATAAAGAACACAGGTCGGCTTGGACTAATTTGGGTATATTATATGAGAGCTGCGGACAGTTGCGAGACGCTTATGCTTGCTATTTAAATGCAGTAAAACGCACAATTAACCAGGTATTTGTTTTTTAGATCATAGATTATTTAAACGTAAACAATATGATCTTTTTAGAAAATAAACACTGCCAACCAAGGAAATAAATCAATATTTTTAAAAAGCACTACAAACGGTTTAACTAAGGGTTTAGCTCAACGAGTAAAATTTCTCGAAACGCAACTAAGCCAAGCACCACTGCCCAGTATAACATCTAAGCGAAGAACGCTTTGTTCTATTGAAGAGGCTTGGAATCTTCCCATATCATTAGAAATCAACTCCCGCCAACAACAGCAAACCGTTCAAATGCAGCAAAGACAGTTTGGTAAAACTTCTTCACTACAGGTACGAAATAAAAAAAAAATAAAAAATTATACCTATTTTACAATTGTCTTTAATAATTATTTAGGGACCGCCACCCCCCTACCCACATAACCAAGGAACTCAAAGCAATCCAGCGAAACGAGCAAAAGACGATAGTGATTACCCAGTTAGGAATCGATCGGAGCATCAAATTCCTAATTTGTGTCAACCAGAAATGAATTCATTACAACCATCACAACAAAATCAAAAAATCATCAGTGATCAGCAAGAACAAATTGTGCATCCAATAACATCTCAAAATCGACAAAGCCTTACAAATAACACATCTTCAAATGATGTATCGGAAAGAACAAATTTTCATTCATACTTTTCTGAAGTATTATCAAACAACGACATGAGGGAGAATAATGATTCCATTGATTTGGATCGTATTTTGTCCTCAAATGATCAAAATACCACAAGTAAGTTTTTGTTGCTGTCATTTATCTTGTATCTTAATTAACATTTTTAATTTTTGGCTCAGGTGCAACTGATCAGACGATAAATGTGCGCATACAAAATATTTCATCGGAATTAGTCGATGATTGTCCGGGCTTAATTAATAGTGATGATGGTAAAATAATCGTCAAATACGAGACACAAAGCAATGATGATACTCATAATATTTACAAAGAACAAAAGACCAAAATTGAATATGATAATGAACTCGATTCTTCACCTACATTTAATATACAAATGGACTCTAAACAATTGTGTTCGGCGGTTAAGCTCTTACCGGTTGATGAACCACCAGTTAATTTTACTATGCTTACAAGAAATGCGCCTCCGCCAGCTCCACCAGATTGTCCGCCACAAAGACTTACCACAGAGCAGCTTTTACCACCCACTCCATCGGTACACTTGGAAAATAAGAAAAATGCATTCAGCCCACAGTTGCAAGAGTTTTGTCTTAAACATCCAATTGCGGTTGTTCGCGGTTTAGCTGGCGCTCTTAAATTAGATTTGGGACTATTTTCAACCAAAACGTTAGTTGAGGCTAACCCAGATCACAGTGTAGAGGTCAGAACTCAAGTGAATCAATCTCCCGATGAAAACTGGGACATATCCCAAGCAAAGAGAGTATGGGCTTGTATATCACATCGATCACACACAACGATTGCAAAATATGCTCAATATCAAGCATCAAGCTTTCAAGATAGCTTAAAGGTAAGTGAATAAATAAATATATATTGTACTTGCATTAAGCAGATTTTAACCTATTAATGTTTCAATAGGATGAAGGTGATAAAGGTTCTGCTGGCTCTCAAGTTATGTCTGATTCGGATTCCAAGGATTCAGTATCCAATTCGAATATTAATTTAAAACGCAAAAAACAAAAAAACGGCAGTAAAATGCTAAGGTATGTGAACTAGAAAAAATTTATTCGTTAAAAAGGTGTTAATTATGTTTATTACTTTAGATTTGGAACCAACGTTGACTTATCTGATGAGCGTAAATGGAAGCCACAATTGAGTGAGCTTCAAAAGTTGCCTGCTTTTGCTCGAGTAATTTCTGCTGCCAACATGTTGTCACACGTAGGCCACGTCATTTTGGGAATGAATACGGTGCAATTGTATATGAAGGTTCCAGGGAGTCGAACACCTGGGCATCAAGAAAATAATAACTTTTGCTCAATTAATATTAATATTGGACCAGGCGATTGTGAGTGGTTCGCTGTCCCAGATGCCTATTGGGGTGGTATACATAATCTTTGCGAAAAAAACAATATCAGCTACTTACACGGATCGTGGTGGCCGGTTTTAGAAGACTTATATAAAGAAAACATACCAGTATACCGTTTTATACAAAAACCAGGAGACTTGGTTTGGGTCAATGCTGGGTAAGTTGTATTTTACAATTGTTACTGCTTTTCGTCTTGTTAGCTATGTATTAATTTGTCTACTCAAAACTGTAATTTCATTATACAAATGTCGTTTTAGATGTGTTCATTGGGTCCAGTCTGTAGGTTGGTGCAATAATATAGCATGGAATGTTGGACCACTAACTGCACGTCAGTATTCTCTTGCCATAGACCGATATGAGTGGAATAAGCTTCAAAGTTTTAAAAGTATTGTTCCCATGGTACATTTGAGCTGGAATTTGGCAAGAAATATAAAGGTTTCAGACCCAAAGCTTTTTGAGCTTATAAAGTAAGTGTAAAATTTTTACAAATTAAAAATTATGAAAATTAAATGCTTTTTTTTATTTTCTCCTTAAGAATGTGCTTGTGTCAATCATTAAAAAATGTTTTGCATATTCAAGAATATGTAAAGTCCAAAGGAGTAGAAATACGATTCAATGGTCGTGGAAAGAACGATGCATCCCATTATTGTGGTCAATGTGAAGTAAGTTGAACAGCCATCTTAAAAAGATTTAGTTTATACGTACTTTTATATTCAATAACTAAATCTCTTGATGTTTTATTCAGGTTGAAGTATTCAACGTTCTGTTTATCAGAGAACAAGAAAAACGTCATGTTGTACATTGTCTACCATGTGTTCTAAAACTTTCACCATCTTTGCAAGGAATTGTTTGTTTGGAGGAGTATCGATTGTCGGAGCTGGAGCACGTTTATGACTCTTTTACACTGTATCGAACACAGGGGCTTGGTCAAGCACCTTAATTTATAAAAATTATACACGATAAATAAAAATATTTTAATACTTTTAATGTAATGTCATTTTTAAATATACAAAAAAAATTATTAAATTTATTTAGGCCACTGAAAATCGAATATTAAATTTTCTTTATTTATTACATTGGATATTGTAGATTTTAATAGTAAACAGTTCATTCAAGTGACCTAATGATACCAAACTCCGGCTTGTTAACGTGCGGTTACCAAGTTCGCGAACATGTAGACAGAAGACACAACACTTATTTTTTTACAGAGCAAGTTGAGGTAACACTTTGTATTAAGTGGGATATATCGTTATAGATTAAACAAAAGATTTAAATAGGGTTTATAATAGCATAGTTAAATTAACATGTATGCAGGAAAAGAGGTAAAAAGTTTCTAGTATTTTTAATCGAAACTGCAAAACCAACTTGGCCATTTTACCATTGAAAAAAGTTGTACCGATTCTTTTTTGTCCTTATAAGCCCTGTGTTTGTGATACCATATACAAGATCCAATTGTTCTACAAGTGAAATATACAAAGTTTAAGTTAGGTAGAGATACTTAAATTCCTTCGACGAGCACTTAATAAACCTCAGGAAACAGGATGCTAGAAATTATATGCTTGTCAAACTTAAGTTTTGGAATATTAAATTCTTCAGCACATTCAACGCAATGCAAAGTTGTAAACGAAATTTTTTAAAAAAAAGGACATATATTTATTACATTTAAGAACTAAACGGTTATAACTACACCATATATAAAACTTGTCTAAATTAATTCGAAGATTTTGAGCGAATAAAAGGGGTTGCAGTCGAAAGAAAGTGTGAATAACAAATGTCCAAGCCGACTTGTGGTATACCAGACGTAACTGTAATTGCCTTAAAGTTAAAATATTAAAATAAAAAATTAATTAATATTCAATCTTGGAACTGAGGTTATTAGGGAAGGCAAAAAGTTCAAGTTTGTGAATTAATAGTATACGGTTTACAAAGTCGAATGCCTTATCGAAATCTTTGTAAAAACCATTAGTTTTTATGAGCTAATCTCCTTTAAGCTAACTTAGCTGTTCGTAAAAACCCCTCTTTCCGTTAAGAAGTAATATGTTCTGAAAGAACTTAGCCATATCTTGTTTACATTGTTGACAAATCTGATTCTTGTTGTTAGTGAACTTAGCCAGTTTTTCAGACCACTTGCACCAACCAATTCTAAGAGCTTAACATTGGAGTATGACCGAATATTATTGCTTTATAAGTAAATGCTATTGTTTTTAGTGAGTTAACACTGTCCGTAAAAACAAAAATATTTTTTTTTATAACAAATTACTATGTATTTTATTATTTTTACTTATTATTAAAGTAATTATACAAAGAAATTTTATTTTTAATTGTAAACCTACTTAACATCTATGTATGTACAAACTCAGATTTATGAAATACGTTAGCAGCTTAAGTTATATTACTGTAGATCTCCAAGTAATATAGGTCCAAAATACACTTCTATTAAAGATATGTTGATTCACCTGAAATAGAAAAACATATACATTATTTGGAAAATTATTTAAAATATGTTTACATGAGAAAAATAATGGTTTTAATTAAATATTCGTGATGGGTGTTGTTATAGTGTGTATCAAAACAAATGAAAACGATTTATAAGGCAGTTACTAACCTACATTGTGTGTATTTTTCTTTGGATATACAAAGCCTAGGGACAAGCAGAGCCTCCTCAACCAAAAACTATTCAAAAAATCTTTATTGCGTTTACTTATAAAAGCGTAACTAGTCTTAAAATAAATCGCTAGCAGCAGTTTATTGATGCTAACGTTTGATGCTGTATTGAAAAAGTTAAATTAAAAACACATAGCTTTCAAATAATTTGTCTTTATTGATTAAAAAAAGTCGTAGGAGATACATTTATTTCAAGTAAATAATATTCTTATAAATGCTGGTAACTGCAGTATTAGATTTTTCTGTAAATCCACTTTGTCGTCCAGATACTTTTAACACATCTGACTACCGGAAACCGTGTCCAAGCCATTTGATTAAAAATTCTGTTGAAACAAAATACAAAATCTGCATCGATGGTATGCTTTAAAGCTTATAATTTTACTTTTTACATTTCGAAATATTGAGTATTATTTTTACAATTGAAACGTCCGAAATAAATTTATACTTTACGTTTATTTTCATAAATAAATAATATAATGACACAAGAAGTTCATCACATTGCTGTAATCATCCGGGAAATATATCTGAAATAAATAACAAATATTGGTTTTTAAATATATATATATATTCTTTTATATTAACAAGTTGTTTTTGGTCAACCCTATTAGCACAAAATAGACCAGTCAAATAATTGGATTTTAGAGCTGCTAGCAGGTAAAATTAATTAAAATTTTGTGTATGCTTGAGATAGCCCCCATAGAAACAACTGGTCAAAAATGTTAGTATTGTAGTTGATTTATTTGACTTGTATAAAAAAATTTTGCTGTGAGCAATTATGTTAATTTGTAAAACAACAAAAAGGTATATGAGACTCACCACTAATTGTTAATGATGTAATAAGTCACTGCCCTAGGATATCAGCGACGGAACGAAAATCCTGTAAATAAATCTTTTAATGTCGTCAGCAACAAACTGTTATTTTATTTTTAATTAATTTTGAATCACTTTCCAACTTACAATAATTGTGGTTCACAATCTTTTAATGTCGTCAGCAACAAACTGCAATTTTATTTTTAATTAATTTTGAATCACTTTCCAACTTACAATAATTGTGGTTCACAGCCATAATCGAGTCATTCCTTTAGTGTTACTTGGACCATATGCAACTTATATATGCTCTATGACTCAGGACGAATCTTAAGTCTATAAAGCTTCAGAACAATCAAAAGTGTTATGGTGACAATAAATCCTATATTAGAGCTGCAAAACGAAGCGTCGCAAACGTTGCGTCTTATTGCGTCAAATGGATGATATCCCAAACTTACTCAACAATTAAATGCTTCAAATTTTTAAAGCTGCACATTTGTCTAGACAACATAACAAAATTAATGACACAAATGGCGAGGCTTTCAAAACATGCCTAGGCGAATAATTAGGTAATTTGAATCTTAATAGAAAAGAGTTTCTTAGTCGCTCCTTGTCCTCCTAACAAGTATTGAATTCTAATCTATTCTAACCCAGGAAACGGGACAAATGTGCATTTGTAGTCGCGTTGCTTCAGGTTAGGCAATATCCATGATACGTTTGGCGTTGTATGCGTAAACACGGTGATAGGAAAGCTATTTTATTGTTACACTCAATGTATGTTAAATTTGTAATTGATAAACATCTTTATTGTCAACAGAATTTTCTACAAATCGGTAATGCTTGTATGAACTCTATGCTAAACAGATGATTTGCTGCAATGTTAATGAAAAATTCCAGAAAACAAAATGCTCTTTTGTTGAAAAATTCTACATCCATATGTATTACATATTTACAGTTTACATATTTATACATATGTATGTGAGTTGACAAAATCAATGCTTATAATAAGGGTACATTACCCCCATTAATGTCTAATTTATCCTATACATACAATGTATTTTAATTAAACATATATATTATTACAATTATTCGATACACCAAATCTTACATATTTGCCTACTCTATCTTGTTTACGACAAGGATAACACATGATTTCTTTAATTTTCACAAAGATACACACACCCACACATACAAAACTTGTGATATACATTTGTACATCTTGTTCAACAGAAAGAGGCCGGTATGCACAATTCACAGAATTCACTTATTTTAATCCGCATGCTTACTGACATGTTAACTAAAAAAAAAACAACTACCTATATTGAAAACTATTAGCTTGTCCCTATTGATTTAAATTTCTCAACGTCTTAATTTAAAAACTAACTGCGAAATAATTTGTAATTAACGGCTACAATTGCCTGCAACATTTTTAGGTTCCTGTCTTTCACAACAGCATACTAACTATCCGGACACTTTTATGTTTTTAAAAGCACAGATTATTGGCATAATATAAAAACAAAATAATAGATGGCACAGAATGTTAAATTTAAGATGGACGAACTAAGAAAGAACACATTTTTTTTTAAACCAAATCGCATCCTTCGTCGCCAGTCAACCTTCCAATCAAACTAAAAATTCCGGTTTGGCGGTTTTCCAAAGTCAAAACACTACAACGAAATGCGAATGGTTTTTTCACACTATGCCAACATTGCCAAACAAATTGGCAAAGCTCTGTGAATGAACTAATTTGTTGGAAATCAAAAGTCGCTGTGTTCTTCTGTTCTGAGCCCCCAAGTCCCTGAAATTGCCATCAAATATCCCTGTAGCATGTATGAAATCGTTGTTGTTATTGAAAGAATATTTTGTTTCTGATCAACATATAATTTATATATCTCCATATTTATTTTTGTGGAACCTAGATAGTCAAATTATAATTATTTTTCGTTTTACGACACTTAACTTAATCGGTTTTGTTTTTGTTGTTGTGTTTTTGTTTTGGGTTGTGTGCTTACAAATATTTTAAAATTGTTTAAGGTATACTAGAAAGTAATTATTATACTTTTGGTGCTAGTAGGTGAACAATGGACTCACCGGATTCCCAATCCTCGCCGCCTTCTTCACCATTCTGAATTAAATCTGGAGATGATCTTTTATAAGAACTGTATGACTTCTGTCCGAAGATTCTTTCTGATTCGACAGTAGGTTTAGGAATAGTACAACATTCAAATAAACGCCGACCCTCGGGGCTGTTTTCATGCATTATATTTGAATCGTTATGCCAAACGGACGGTTGATTGAAAATGTGCAGCTTTTTGATGTCCTTGCTTGACGAGGTATTGTTAATGCCTAATGGGGATTTTAATGAAGACTGTTTGCGTTTAGATGCCAACGCAGGTTGTTTTGAGATAGTGGATTTTTTAAATTGATTTTTAGTCTGTAAAGAAGGTTGAAACATTTGCATTTAAGTTTTATTTTAAGCTGGCATTCTTTTGCTTACATTATTTCTGTTATGCTCTATTTGGTGAGATTTTGTTCCACCTCTTTCATCACTGTTCTGAAATGGACCTTCGAAAAAACGACTTGAGGACGGAGAGTTTGAATCAGAACCCTCACAGTTTAGATTCTTATCATTATCACCAGGAAAAATATCCGAGCTTCGTTTACTGCTCCAATTATTTTTTACAGTGGGTTCAGCGCTCACGCATTCGGAACGCTTTTCTTCTTCGAATACAAGGGAGATCTGCGATGATAATAAGATATATATAGAAATATAAGCAACATTTTCTGTATTTAAGTCTGGTTTTTTTCAATTCCACAGCATTGGTTTTTAAATACTTACCTTAAAATCCTCCGAAAACGATTTGTGATCTTTGTCTTTGTGTGCACCATCAATTTCGGATTTATTTAAAGTGTATATATATTTAACTGTTGTTCCGTCGGTAATACAAGCTAGAACATATTCAAAAATATTACAAAATTTCCTCATATACAGCTTACAGAAATGTGCTCATACATACCCGAATTATTTTGCACAAAAAATGTATTGACCCAAAAGTGGCAAAGCATCTTTCTCGATGATTTTTGGGTAAGTTCGACATTAATATCACCAGCAACTGGTAATGGCGAAACACTTGTATCCAATATGAAAGTTTTTTGAAAATCAATTGTCCACGTTTTCAGTCGCTAAAAAAATAAAATTATTGATAATGCTTAAATTGTTCATTGTCACAATGATAAATTTATACAAGTTATTTAAATATACGTACATTCGGCTTCAGTTTCTCTGTTGGAGAGTCCTGCATTTCAAAAATCGAACATTGCACTGTACCAAGATTATGCACGAAGTTTGTCTCAGCAAAACGAATTTCACAGACCTATTAAAGAGAGATAAAAAAAACCATGTTTAAAAAGATATATGCAATGTGGTGTCGTAATTCGGCGATACTTACGTAAAGACTGATAACTTTATACTGTACATCTGGGATTAAATTTGAATAATACTGAACATATCTACGTTGAGATGGAATTGTAACTCCTTTTTTATCTATCGTTCGTTTCTCATCATAATAAGCCAAGGCTTCGTCTGCTGTTCTCACAAATCTACTATGAACTAAATATGCACATATCATGGTACCTGTGGAACACAAAATGTATTTGCAAATTTTACAACAATAAGCAAGAAAGTGAAGTATTTCAATGTTGGTATTTAAGCACATGTAGCTATAGACTCCTGCTTACCGGTTCTTCCCTTTCCAGCTTTACAATGCACGGCTACGACATTTAATGGATCTGCACTAAGCCAAGCCCCGACATCCTGACAAAAATCTTGAATCAACCTAATGGTAGGAGGGTTATGGTCCTCAAACGGGTAAATTGCAACTCTCTGCGAAGACGAATTTTTGTTAAGCATTTATAATTGAATATAAACGAGAACTTTTGTCTTACCCCATGAAATTTATTTGTGTCGTAACTTCGCTCTAAACACAGATTATATATTCTGTAATGACCTCCGTGATTTTCTTCCAGAAATTTATATACGTCATCGTAACGGTTCCTGTATATGCCTTCTAGTTTGTCCGCAGGGTATCCCATCGCAATAATATTGGGGGAAATATCTGCAATAAAGAAAACCAAAACGTTTTGATTACAAACAATAGCCTTAAAAAACTGTGCATTTATAAAAAACAAAGACTGATATTCCATTAATATTTTTGCTTGATATACAAATGAAAGTTGTTAAAGCTAACCATTTGTTAAGTCGTCCTTTCAGAGGCCCTGGAAATATAAATCTAAATTGCTTAGTCCCTACAAAAACGTAAACTAAAGCGAGGGCCTATGAATATCGACAGATTGATTGTCACGATAAAACAACAAATAGCTTTCGAGTATATAATAAATATTATTGTTTTTGTCTAAATAAAATACGGAAAGGTATTAAGATCCCTTTTCAAAGTACCTTTAATAGTACTATTCCCAGGATGATAATCACATTCAATAAGTTAAAGCCAACTTTTAATTTCTGCACTAAGCACATTTACTTCTTTGACATATATCTTGCCAACTGTATATGTTGAACACAGATTTCTCTAAATTCCTACTGCATATTGTATATATGCTATGTATCGTGAAACAATTATCCATTATCCATTGATTATCAATTACCCATTGCATTTGATTTTTAAATACTTTCTAAAAGAAACAACCCAGTAAACAATAACTACAGAATTAATTAAATTTCAATTCCTTCAACATTTAAACCTTTTTATAGCTCTTTTGTGTTCATCTTGAAACGGTTTGAATTAAAGATACAAAGGCAAAAAAAAAAAAAAAAAAAAATAAGATATACAGATGCTTACATGAAAGATCCAAATTAAATCCTTTTTCCTTGTAACGTATGCGTTTCTTGCTTACTATATTTCGTATGGTATTGGACATAATGGAAATTGTGTTTGCCATATTAGTCTCCAAATATGTGGTAGGTTGTCTTTTATAAATTATATTTGTTATGTTGTTATAACTATTTGTTTTGATTTCTGTTTCATAATTAATATGTCCCTTCATATCATTATTTTTAAAACCAGCGTTCTTGAATAAACCATTTTTGGTGCAATCCTTTAACACCTGCAAATAAGTTTAATAGGTTAATACTTATTAAAAACAATTTGTATAAAAATCATTTATGATACCATATATGTATGATCTATATATCAAATCAAATCTTTTAAATAATATTCACATTTCTTTGCTTTTTAAATACAAGAAACGCTTTATAGTTGGAATGCAAGCAAATCCACAGTTTAAGTTATACAAATCACAGTGAACAATAAATTTAATGGTTAAATGAATACAAATTACATTGCTTTTTGTATTTATATATGGAGCGTTTTATTTAATAAGTATATTTTCTTAGTTGCTTTTGTCGAAATATATCTGGTTTTGTTTTAAAGCATTTAATTGTTACTATTGAAGATAGTATTACACAAAAGCAGTTTAAATATTCACTTTATGCACTTCAATTGTTAACACAGTAAAAACAAAATAATTATTTGTTTTGTTTTACACTAAACACATTTATTTAGTATTGAGTTTAACTTTGACGACTGTAACCAACTCAATTTTAAGCTTATGGTTTTAAATCATTTCATTGGGGGTACACTTTTTTGCATTTAAATCGGTGTATCTATTGATTTTAACTGAACAAAACATTTTTAACAATTTGAACGGTCGAGTACACGAATAACACCATACATAAATTCGTATGCATGTTCATAAGAGTAAGATCGAGTTGTACATGTAGCATAAATACCTATGTATGTACCTACACATATACAAACATAAATTATGTGTATGTATGTTTATATGTGAGTACCTATATCGGCAGACCTCTTAATAATAATCACAATTTTGAGCAAAAATCAAGCATATGAGGCAAAAACATAATATACGTCCACCGAGATGGGTTTGTGCATATGCATAAGCGCGTAAACACAATAAATACTTAATATGCTATGGAAAATATGCCTTTTGTCCAACTCTTCCATACGCGCATATGAACTTATATTATATACATACATATACATGCATATGTATATACATACATATGCATGAAAGTGAATTGATGTATGTACATACATGTAACACACTCCAACGCCACTATATCGCCATTGCGAGCTTTAACACAGATTTTATTCAGTTTTGTGTCTTAGGCTGTTTCCATTAAGTTTATTATTGGATTTTAAAATGTGTTTAAAGTTAATTTAGTATCGCTCATACATACATACACATATCACTAGTCAATCACAAATAACTTTGTTAAACATTATTAGCTTACGCTCATAAAATAAAATAAAAAAAACCTAAACAATAGCCCATGCACTTTTAGATATATTCTAGTTATCTGCCAATAGTAATATCTAACATGATATACACAGGGTGGGACAAGTTCTTTACAATAGTAAAACTAAAAAAAAAATATCGATAAGTTGTCGAAATAATGTTTGAAGAAACCTCGCCATTCTAAATTGCAATTTTATGAGTTTTACTCACGAAATTAAACTTTTCATTTGATCATATCGATAAGCAACAACTAATTATTTATTCGGCTTAAAGCTTGCAATCAAGAATATAAATGTTTTCATGGCAATAAATTATTTTTATTTGTTCGTTTAATTTAAAAAGCGATATGTAGTGTTGCGTCTCCAACTATCGTTTCTAGTGCAGCCGGCAGCCGTCACAGGCATATTGTAAATAAATTGATATCACGAAGTTGGCGATATATCGCGAAAAAACGCAAGCAATTATGCATGGCTGTCCTATTTATTCAATGTACACCATGAATTTTGATTGCATCTATATTTATGTTATTTTCAATATCTATTGACGCAACAATTGTTTTAATTTTAAAGTATAAATAGGTTTGTTGACTTTTGCCCAATATTAATAACAACATAATATGAATTCTACCATTTGTTGGATTAATTTCTTGGTATATCGAGTCTGTTTTTAAAGACAGTGATATATTCAAAATTTTTAAAATGGGAATTTAGAAATTGTTTTTATAAAAAGAGTACATTTAAATTTTACACTTACAAGAAGTCGTCCTACTTTGCACTAAGTTCGTTTCTCTTATTTTAACCGTTTAACAAATGCATTTTAGCCCTGAACCCGTGAAGTAAAATAAATGGTAAATTAAATTTGGGCAAATATCCGTAAGTTTGTATAACGCATTCTGTCAGATTACAAATCTGGCAGACTTGAGATTTCGGATTTTGTAATATTATTTACCACTTTTTCGTTATAAAAATTATAATTTTTAACAAGATATTAATGACCTTAGAAGAGTAAAAAATCATCGGGGATATCGAAGATAAAATTTCATTCGTACACCTAGTAGCGCAAGGCAAGACGCATAAAAACAATGCTTTAATCAAAAGTATTTGGTTCTATATCCCTTTGGATCAACATGTTTATTAAATGCAGTTATGACTATAATAACTGAATGCTGTTTGGGTCCAGAAGACTTATTTTTAAAAAAAACAATATAACGGTAGGGCCGTTGGTTTAGATGAGGTCAATTTGTAATTCTTAAATATGTTGACAATTTTTAGCGTTCTATTTAACAATTTCTTAAACTATCTAAGCGCAACGAAAACAGCTTTAAGATTTGCTGTAAAATGAAAAATCCCTTTTATGGTAATACGCAAGATTAAATATTACTGGTATAATAAAACACAATGCATGCGTTTTGTGTTTTTCTAAACCAAAACATATGGGCTGATTTAAAATCATAAAGTATTTGATTGCATGTAAAAAAATTATTTTTGCTACATATTTGTGTTAAGAATATATTTAAACAATATATAGTATTTAAACAATTGAATTTAAAGAAGACATTGTAGGACTGTGAAAGGGTTCATCACAGAACTTTGTAATCGTTAATTTTGAGATGTAGACCAAATAAAAGATATGCCAAGCACAGCTGTATTAAAAGTCCAATTGTCAATGTAAAAGACTTTTGACCGGATGCACTAAGTTCTTTTAAATCGGCATTTTTAATTATGTGTGAAATAATATGTATGTTACATATAAGCAACATTTTTTGGCATATCAATAATAAAAAGATTCTTAAGATAAAGCTTAGTAAAAAACCACTATTCTATTTCAATAACATTAGAAAAAAGTATATATATTTAGGTTATTCCACTGTTAAATGTTTCTCTAGATCACACTGTAATTGCAATAAGTCCAATCAAATACTTATAATTTTCTCTATGTTCAAAAAAATATATTGAAAATTCACATGGGCACCTCATACAACATTTTGGATATTTATAAGGAGTGTATTTAAAGAATCTGCTTAGAGAAGTTGAGGTATTAAAACGAATATCAAAAAATTGCTTACACATGCTGATCTCACGTTCAAACAAATTTAAAGTGATAAAATATCACACACTGTCCGCTATAATATATTTATGTTACATAATGAAGCCAATGCAATAAAAGTGTTGTTAGTTGATCATAAATAACAAAAAATTTACTAATTAAAATTAATAAATTAGAAATGAGTAAAAAACACATAAATCCTTTAACTACAGAATTTTTATAATTTTCATAGCAAGCATGTATGTAGACTATAAATATTGTACCACTTTGTTGACACCATATATAAAATCGAGCAGAGCTATCACAAAAATATTTTGATTCCATCGTTCCAAAACGTTATTCTTCGAACTGTTTCAGGCAATTACAATATTACTGATGCCTCTGAGCAAAAAAGTGATGAACTAGTTTAAATGCAATAAAATCCGCAAAATAAAAATCTGGTCACCCTGGATAAGAACTTTTGATGTACATACAAAAAATCGAGCAGTAGTGTGGTGCAAAAATATTGATTAATTATTATCTGTACAAAGGCAGATATATTTGTTTATAAGAAGATATGACTGATCAGCGGGGGACTAGAGTTTATGTCGGTAACTTGACTGATAAAGTTAAAAAAGACGATTTAGAAGGCGAATTTACAAAGTATGGCAAACTGAATTCAGTTTGGATTGCATTCAATCCACCCGGTTTTGCATTTGTCGAGTTTGAACATCGTGACGATGCCGAAAAAGCATGTGACATTTTAAACGGCTCCGAACTGTTGGGCTCGCAGTTGCGCGTTGAAATTTCCAAGGGCCGTCCAAGACAAGGACGTCGAGGTGGACCCGGCGACAGGGGACGTCGTGGCGATGTCGGAAGACACAGTATAACGAATAGCAGCAGCAGCAGCGGTGGTTACAGACAACAACGCGGATCGACTAGCTCCAGTGGTCGTCACATGGATCGTGGTTACAGCTCCGGTCGTTCCAGCACTGGCTACGGCGGCACATCCAGGGATGGAGGTAGTAATGGGTTTAATCGACGCGACGTCTATAGTGGAACGCGGGAGAGTAGTCGCTACGGTGGGGGTAGTAGCTCCAACTACAGTCGCAGCAGTGGTGGACAAGGAGGTCGTTATAGGTCTCGATCACCAGCGATTTATCCTCGGATTTATTAATACAACCAACCTCAATTTTGATGCTTCTAATACAAACAAATAAAAAAAAAAACAAAAAACAAAAATCCAACAAACATAAAAAAATATTAAAATGTCTGCGCGATACTGATGCGATCCAGTTACCATAAGGAATCATTGCTAATATGTACATACTTACATATATTAAAAACAAATATTAAGATTTGGTTTCTAATCAATAAGGGAATATAATCTTTTTAACATACTATGTATTTCTATTTGCTAGGACATCGGCTTTTGGGGAAAAAACAAGCAAACACACAACAAAACAAAATCAACAACAAACAAATCAAATACTATTTATTTAACTTACAAATTGCATTATATGAAAATTTTGATTTCAAAAACGATAAACATTCAAATTTAAGAACTAAATTAGCCAACTATTACAAGTAATTAAGAAACATATATATTTAAAACAAAATACGGACTAAGTTTATTGAAAAACCTAGAATACATAAATCTAATAAAAAGTCAGAATCGTAATTTGTATTTACGTATTTGCTGTAGCTGGTTCAAAATTTTAAAGGGCTTACATATACATTTATTTGGCATTATTTATGTAGGATTTAAAAATAATTCAACAGATGCAAAAAACATATACTCGTATGTCTATGTTTCTATGTATGTATGTGTTTCATTACTCATGTGCTGCATTCTTATCAATTTCAAACACATCTTCATTCATTGGAATATTCTCTTTAACACAAATCATATGCAAGAACGTAATGGGAAAGCAAGTAAGTCAAGCTAATAACTTATATATTATGTGTATGTATATGTATGCATGTGTGTACGTGTATGTGTATACTTCAGTACTGCCGGGAGCATTAGCTCTTATTGTAATAGTTAATGCCTTGGACTAGTGAATGGCAACTAGTCGATTCACTAGACCACTAGTATTTTCAAAGTATTTTCATCAATAAACAAATTTAAATCGATAATGAAAAACGATTGTTATTAACATGATATTATTGAAATGAACAAATTCTTAGGAAAAAAAAAAACACGATCATTTGTAACGCCTCGAAATGTTGCAAGGTATGTTCTATGGAAAATAGTAGTTTACTCTAATACAATTTTCATGTCATGAAGATTGCATAATAAAAATCAAGCATATATCTCTAAAATTCCTGGATTTTTTTTTGTTTATGTTTTGGGGAGGTATTAAAGTGTTTATGTATCTATGTATATAGCATTTAATTTCACAATTTGATCATACGGCATCAACTGGAGAGCATGGATTGAAGATAATGTCCTTAAGTAAAAAGAAATCAGAAAATGCGTTACTCTCTGAACATACACTTACTCATTGTCTTTGAGGAGGTAAAGAATGAAATGAGGTGAAGAAAGTAAAATGATCAACATGTTAACAGAGCTACTTCGTTAATTTTTCATTTGCTTATGTTTATGGCTCACTGAGACCATTATCGCTATAAAGAACTTGAAGAACACAAAAACTGCAGCGCACGGACATATACAAAACTGATGAAAAGATCCTTGCTAAAACATCTGCAAAGCATAATAACACGGTTTCCTACTAAGAAACGGAACCAAAATATAAGTTTGACCTAGAGGTTGGATAATATTATTTTCACCTGTATTTAAAGGATAGCCCTTTATTTGCAGAAGTGCCTTCAAGGCTGTAGAGAGCCAACTTTGTACAGAATCAATGCATTAAAATGCGCAAAAATTGGGCTCATTTCAGTAACTAACTTAGGGTTAAGTTAAGTTGGGGCGTTACCAGTTGGCCTTAATCCGTCTTCCTTTTTTTTCATTTGCAAGGAGTCTGCAGCTCTTCAATATATTCACAGTCTGTTATCTGGAGCTTAGAGATTTTGCTAAATTTCTGGTACAGTCAAATACAAAGTTTAAATAATAAGAACACATTTAGCAATAATCTTTTATTAACCATTGATACATCCTTAGCATAATTAAAAACTTCTAAAATGTCGAAAGGTGTATTTACATAAAATGACAAGATTAAGTGGATAACGATTTGACTTCTTTATTTAATATTAACAAAGTGATTTATACTTAGATATTGAAACAAAAAACTGCTTAAGCATATGCAGAAAATATTAATTGCTAGATTAATAATGAGAGATTGAGAGATATATAGAAGACAGTTAATCTGTTTGATTTTGCTGCTCAAGAAAGTACCTGTAAACAACAGTGCAATCGGCAATATTAGAGAAATTATTGAATTCGTAGGGTATTGCTGGCCTTTTAGCGAAAACAATTCGTACATCATGCACAAGCCAACAGGGACAAAAAGAGAATTTGCAACAAATTGCGATAAAATAAATCCCATGATCGATGCAACAAATATGTGAATTCTGCTTTTTACAAAAATATTTTGTGTATCGGCGCTTGATGGTGGATTAAAACTTGTTGTTGTTGCAAAAAAAGAAGCATTGAAAGCATCTTCTTGGGGATAGTAACCGACTGGAATGTTTGGCTCAACTTCGGGATCGGAGTACTCCTTAGCGTCTTTCGAAGCTAAATCTGTAATGATAAATATCGATGGAAATCTTTAGTTAAATTTTATGGCGCACATGTTAGACATTTATGTAGGTACTACTTTATTAACTTCATCAAACTGAATATACATATGCATTCACAAAGTCCCCTTTTGTGTGTTATTCATACATACATATGTATTGACTTATTTTAAAAACATATGTATGTACATACAAATGGTGCAACCATGTGCCTCCGCTGAGAGTTTCGTTTGTGAAATCACTTGCGCATAGTACTTAACACAAAACTGGTCGCTAGATTTTCTTTGCTAGCTTATGCTTACCAATATTATTAGATTCAAAAGATTTAACGCCGCCGTTTAACTTTTCCAATCGAGATTTTGCAGTTTGTAGTATCTTTTTTCGGCGATTTTCACGCCTTATTTCTGCAGCAATTGATTCTGCAGATTGTTCCACCGACGGTTCCATTTTAAATTTAACTATCAATGTAGCCTGTGTATTTATTTATTTTGATTCTCTGTTAATTTTGTAGACTGTCTATTTTGACTTGAAATAGCTACAAATGCATGTATCTTATTTCAGTGTTGCCACACTTTGTAAGCAAAAAACAGCTGACTATTTTCACAGCTCTTGATTGTCAAGCTAACAACACTTGAAACTATGAGGTACAAGTTTGCTTATTAATACAATAAGTTTTTGTAAATAAAATAAATTAATTTAATTAATAAAACAGGATTATTTTTTTATTAAGGTTTATTAATTGTTACAAACTAATCCTTAATTTATAAATTTTTGTTGAAAATAATGTTTTAAATAACATAAAGTGTTGAATATATATATATGTAATATTTAAAGGATAATAATAATTATATTAAAATATATAGTAACTATTTTTGTACTTTTAAATTAAGAGCTGGTTTCTTGTTTAAGGATACCAATATCTTTGAGTAACTGATCAAAATCATTCGGATTGGTATTTTCCTCTAGCAATTCTTTCCATTTCATTAGCTGAAAGATATATTCATATATATTAAATATAATAATTAATAAAATATATATTTATATTAACCAACTCGCTCCAGTTCAGCACGCAAGGCAATAACTGCCTTTTCCCGATCTGCAACCAGCTCTTCCAGATACTGATAACGTAGTTTTTTTCTGGCTCGGCATTCCCTAGCACTTTGTCTGCTCCGCTCTTTAAAAGATTTACATACTTTTTATTAAAATTTGTTTAATATATTATCATA
This sequence comes from Scaptomyza caliginosa, assembly GCA_035044725.1. Taxonomy (NCBI): domain Eukaryota; kingdom Metazoa; phylum Arthropoda; class Insecta; order Diptera; family Drosophilidae; genus Scaptomyza; species Scaptomyza caliginosa. The sequence goes on along the minus strand of JAWNNR010000041.1, from coordinate 26,358 downwards.
AATTAAAAACATACCTAGTTTAGCTTTAACATCAACTTTTTCAGAAGATGTCTTTCTTCCAGGCTTTCGACCCCTGCGTCCACATTCTTTCCGTTCCTATTATAAAGAGATATAAATAAATTGGAAATAACACAAACAATGTCCTTCCTTAACTACCCCTAATCTAGTTTAAAAAAAATAATTCTAATGGAGAATGGTAAATTGCTTACCCACCCCAACAAACATCACACACGCATTCATATACTGTGTTTATTTGTGTATAACAAAACAGAAACGACGCAATAAGCGCAAAATACATGATCAAAACTTTATTGCTACATACTGTGGATTGATGTTCTTCCGATATGGCCATTTGAATGCTGTCGCAGTCCATTGTAATCAGTTCTAATATTTTCTAATGGTTATACGCTTTGATAAAAATGTTAATTTTTATTAATACTGCGTTCGTATTTTTGTTAAATTGCATCAATTTATTGGCTGTTTGTTTTGCTTGTTATCGATAAAAAAACGATAGGTTTGGGTATTCCTGGCTATAGTGAAACAGTGAACTGGAACAATCTGAGACATGAACGTACCCAAATGATTTTGAAACGGACGTAAAAATTCGTTGGGTTTATTTAAATCTATTGAATTTTTAAATACTCGTAAAATAAAAGATGAAAGACATTAAAAAAAAATGTTGGGTACTCTAATGTAAACAAAAAACAATTCTTTATTTTCGCAAAATTGCTTTTTAGTTAGTTAAGGTTTGGTACATTTGTAAATAAAATCTATGTTTTTTTATTCGAAAGAATAATGCGTTCTATCCATCTGTTTCAGATCAATGGTACCGGGTAAGGTATCACGTAGCTTCGATGATATTATTCGGTAAGATATGTGGCTGAACTGGCGTGCTCCAGCAATAATGTATCCAATGGGCTCAAATCCGGCATGAATTCATCCAAATCGTCATCGGTTTTAACATTTTTCGAAAGCAAGTTATTTCGCTCAATTTTCAGCAGCTTTAAATTACGTGCACGGCTGAATAAAGCTGTGATTTCAAAAAGAATTAGTGACAGCATAACAAGCGAAATAAATTGGCCCAAAATGAACAGTACGCCAAGGCAGCTGCAGCCAACCACGCAAAACATAATGGGAGAATTGTGGCGACGTTCCTTTGCCAGCTGTAGCCATGTCTGAAGCTTTGCATGCACCTGCGGTGTTAGCACAATTCTGACACTGCAGCGTGTCCAATAGAGCCAAAATCCAAAGAGTCCTAGGAACAGCAGCCCAAGTGGACGCAAAGCGTATTGTAATAACTTGATCACAAATGCTATGCCAACGCCTAATAGCGGCGTTCGAAGGCGTTGTGGAATTTTCAACATTATTTTATTTTGATAAGTTGAATTTCTACTTGCTTAACGTTTTTTTCTCCTTTAATGTGGATGTTACTGATATGAAACAGCTTTGAGTTTAAAGATTTGCTGTTAAAATTGTATATTGTTGAGATTTATTAATATTGCTTCTGAATTAAATAATTCGGGCTGCTACGATTTTTTTTTAAATCCTGTTTTATGTTTATTGGCAAAGTAAAAAACTCTAAGAAATGTTGAGTTAAGTTTTTTTAATTCAATCTAAAAATTTCTGGAATTTCTTAAACGATTTCCATATCATTTTCTCAGATTTTCAGACATTCGTTTATTAAAAAATTGATTTTTTTTTGTTACAATGTGTGTATCAAGTATCTGACATCAACTTCTTTTAGTTGCTTAACAAATAAAAACACATTTACACAAAACCAATAAATGCTCCAGTAGTTAGTAAAATAATTTGTCTAAAGTTGTTCTGTCTATTTCACTCGCCTAGAATAAAATAGAGGTAAAACTCCCAGTTAAAAATGTAGTTTGAAAAACGTTTGGGATTAGGCAAAAACTGTTGTTATCGCCATAATATTGATTTAATCAGTAGTATGGATAAAATATTAAAAAGGTATAAACCTTATTTTGCAGCCTGTAAAGACTTGAACAAACGCAGGACGACTTAACATATTGAGAGAGTAGAAAATTAACTTGATCAAAAATAAAGAACTTTAATATTTTTTATAGAATTTTAATATGATACCGAAATTAATCCTATAAGTAACAATATCAATATTTACACTTCATAAAATATTTAGATTTAATCTAATGACATTCATATAATTGCTTGTTTATAGATATATATATATATATATGTATGTACAATTAAACACAGAAAAAGAATTATTTATACACATACATACGCACTACGTAAATTAAATGTAATACGGCAGTGCCAGTTCTTAAATGTACATCATTTCCGCCATTGACGACATCTTCTTAGGAATATGCACCATAGTATCGAAATAGCTGGCCAATTCCACAATAGTAACATCGTCGCAATTTCTTGAATTTGGTGGATTGTTGCTTGCCTCCTGGGAGCAAGAAAGCATCGAGCCTGTATTAATAATGGGTTTTTCCTTTGAATTGGATCCTTGTTCATCATCCAAGAATTCACAACTGCTGCCTGCTGCTCCAATAGCAGGACCTATTTCTCTCTTTTGGCATGTCTGAAAGTTTTTTGACGCTTGCCAGTTGGGATCCAAAATAGCTTTTTTCGAATTCGATTCATCTAGTAGAATGTTGCATTCGCTTATTAAATCTCGAAAGCTACAATTGCCACCTATGTTGCATTTAATGCTGTTGTTTGGTCTAGGCTTATGAAAAGTTGCGCGACTTCTTTCATCGAAGTTTAGTGGAGCCATTCGACGGACACCACGGCTGCCAAAGACACACTTCGTTTGCAGATTGTCATGGGCGAGCCTCAATATTGGTTCGCGTAACAAATTCTTTTTTGATGTGGCGATGTTGCTTCGCTTTAAATGTTGCTTATGTACGCCAGTTAGGCAACGAAGAGGATTCACAATGTCGAAATGATCAGCTGCAGAAAGTACTGAATCCAATTGTTTGCTGCTATCGAAGTCATCGACATTACTTTCTGATCGTCGCCTTATTCGACGCATCTTGCAATGAATTATTTGTTTTGTACTCTGTTGAATTGATGGCACAATCGTTTCCGAACACGAGTTTATGTTTGGACTGTAAAATGGATTTCTAGTACACACTTTATTTTGTTCATCTGTTGGTGTTATTTTTAGTTTATCCAAATTGGCTTGCAACTCCTCTGTAGACATTTTTCTTACGTGGCCTTCAACTTGAGTATTCTTATTATGTATAATTGTGTTTTTGTGTTTATTCAAGGACTTCTTAGATGACAACGTAAATAAATTTAATATCACTGTGTTTTTAGCATTCAATTTGTTGTACTCTATTATTTACTTTTTTCTTTGAGAGTATTGGTAGTTGTTCATTTGACTGGTTCGTTATTCTGAATCAATGACAAACAACTTGATGTAGGTTTTGTTGTAGTAGTTCGCGGTCATGTAAAGGTAGCGTCACTTTTTAGCAAAGGAATATGAAACAACATTGTGAAATATATTTGTTGTGATAGTCAAAACATTTTAAAATTGGAACTGCAGGTTCAAGATAACCATAGTCATACATATAACAGCAACAATTTTTTTTTGCCTGTAAATAAATTAAAATCTTAAATATTTCTGTAAGAACAGAAAGACAATAAATAACTTTATTCGTAAGTGTAAAATATAATATTCAAGCGTCTTTGTTTGGCCAACGTTAACAAATTAAGAAACCAGAATAAAAGTTTTTAGAGATCAGTAAGGTTCAGTTTATTTATTTGTATACAGTTAAGAAACTTGCTTTTCACAGGTAGTATGATTATGATATGTTATAAATTGAAATGCTTAAGGGATATGAGCGAGCTCTTAGACGAAATATATTTTAATTTGTAAGTTAGAATGGGTTAAGTGGTAATGTGTTCATTATTAAAAATATTGTGCTAGTTAACAAATACATTTTACTCAGTTTCTAAATTAAATAAGGTTTCGAATACTTAAGCCTCTACAAATATTTCAAAATAAAAAAATTTAACATGTTATTTTTTGTAAAAGTTATATTATATTAATATATGTAGACAACGTTCGTACTTTTCCCCCCCTCTAAGTGCTATTAAACGAAGATTGAGGAATTGTTGACTCGATTCTTAAGGGATTGTGAAAAGGCATTGGTTGCATTTGAACGAACTCAAATGGAAATGAGAATGGCATTTCATGTATTTTATTGCCATAGATAGGTGAAGTTAAATCAAATTGTGAATTGTTATTAGCGACAATTATATTAAATTGAGAGTTGGGATCCAAGAACTTGACCGGAATATATGTGCTAGCTGCTGCAGACTGTTCGATAGGATCAATTATTTTTGAGTTATCGATATTTGTGAACTGGTCGGTTTGTTCGTTGTTAGTTTGATAATCGGTTTTGTTTGGTGAATCCGTTAGCTTAAGCGGATTTGGTTGATTAAAATTGTAAGTTTCAGGGTGCTCATATTCTGTTTTACTGGGTTGTTCTGCTTGCTTATATAAATTTGGTTTTGCAAAGTGATAATTTCCGATTTGTTGATTATTAGTTTGGTACTCGGTTTTCCTAGGTATTTCGGTTTGTTCAAATTGATTGGGTTTATAGATATTGTAATTGACATCTGTATCATAATTGTCATTAGTTCTGTATTCCGTATTTCTCGGTAACTCTGCTTGTTGATACGAGTTTGCTTTGGTGTTAAAGTTATAATTCTGATTGGGTTCATTTTTTGTTTGCTTAAACGAACTTGGCTTATGATTATTGTTATTATTATTATTGCTGTAATTATCCGAAAAATAAACTGGGTAATGTGATGTTTCTTCGGTTGCCGAACTGAATTTTGATATGTTTCTCTCCTTCAAAGGGCTCAAATGGGATTGCTCATACTTATACGGCTCATTGGAGTTAATATAAACTGGCACTTTTCGTTCCACCTCCACGGTGTAGGGAACTGCGATTTTTTTTTCATAGGGCACTGGCACTTTGATTTCAACTGGATATGGAACAGTTTTTAAAACAGGATAAGGTTTGGGCACGTGTATGATTTTCTCCATGATTTTTTCAACAATATATGGTTTTGGTATATGAACCGGTCTCGGAACACGGACAACCTTCTCAACGATCTTTTCAACAGGCACATGGATTATTTTTTCAACCGTTACGTTCACAAATTTTGGAACGTGAACAATTTTTTCAACAATTTTCTCAATCGGTATGTGTACAATCTTTTCGACGGGATACGGTTTCGGCACAGATTTAATCACTTCCTTAACATGGTTGTGATGATGATGATGGTGATGATGTTTCACTTTGATTTTAACGTGCTTATCCTCTTTAGTTTCGTCAGCCTTTTGCACTTCGACTGGGGTTTTGTCATGTTCTTCGTATCGGTTAGAGGCATCAAACTGAACATCTTGTGAATCCGGTTCGTTTATATGTTCGTGGATTTCTTCAAAGGTTTCGTAAATCTTTACGTTCTTGTTATTGCTATTATTGTGTAAGCTACTATTTAATTTATTCTGCTTTTTTGAAGATTTATTGTAGTGCACGTTTTTCACATGTTGTGACGATTTTGTTCCATGACCATGAGCTTGGCGTTTCTTTTTAGAGCGAGTTTTGCGTGTTTCGTGGAAATTGCGATTGACGAGATAATTTGAATTCAGTTTTTCAAGCTCTTGGGAGTCTGAATTAATCTTTAATACAGCGTTGGTCCGATTGCGATGACTTATTGCCAGGCTATTATCCTTTAGACCGGAGCTTGTTAGTGTCTCACTTGCCAGAATAAGAGTTGGAATAATTATTATTATTGATAATACACAAGTTATCTGAAATGGTTTAGTACAGATTATAGTAACTTGTCTTTTTAGATTAAGGATTTAAATCTTACGCTTGCTGTCATCTCAAATAATTTATGTTATCTTCTTTTTTCTTTCGATGTTAATGCTCAACGGTCTTCGGCAGCAATGAGTTACTAAAGTTTTTGCTGCATCATTTATAAGCGCGCGAAATTTACTTTTGTTTTCAAGCGCGCTCATCTTAAAATACACACGATATCGCGTATGTGGTACATGTTTTAATTTTCTTTTCATTTTTTGTTCATAAAGTCAGAGTAAACACTGGTTAACAAAATTTGTACAGCGCAAAAAAAACCAATACTTTTGTTTTGATCTTCAAATGAATAAAGTCGTTAAATTAACTAAAACTCAAATAAAAATTAATATTTCTTATTCAATTGTCATTTGTGTACTGTTTTTAGTTTTGTAATCAAGTGTAAATAGCAAGCAAATTATATAACTTGAATCATGCTGAACTCTCTTCAATTCAAGTACAAAAACCAGCCAAAAAGAAATATTTGATACGAATGAAGGCGTCCGATCGCGTGACTTATGTCTGTTTTAATTCCCCTGGTATAAGTAAAGATGAAAACAAACATATTAATGGTAACAAACTTGTACAAAAAAAGGTATATGTGCATGAATGTATGTGTATTATGCATGTAATAACATTCATAGTTATAAAAGTAGTTTCCGATAAATGGAATAGCTACGGCTGGCTAAATTCCCAATTTCCTTGGCACTTGCTACCGGATATATTATGTATGATGCTATTTAAAAAGTAGACATGGAATGGGATAAAATGATTTGATCTCATCCCGGCTCAAGGCTGTTACTACTTGAAATATTTATCATGGTCAGGTCTATAGGTTGAATTTTACATCAAAGTAGTCACTGTAAAAATGATTTCCCGTCTGTTATGAATTTTTGCTCGAGTGTTAATGCATGCTGATGAACTATAAAAACTATGCACGTCGACTGCAACAAAATGGGATATCCTCATGGATTCAAAAGTAAAGTTTGACAAGCATATAATTTTTATTTAAAATAGAACATCCTGTACCCTGGTGTTTATTATTTAAAAAACAACTTTTACCTATAAATTGTCCCTTTCTGTCTAATCGCAAAACTATGTTAGGAGTATTCTTTCAGTCAACCAGTCTGTTTGGAGTTACAATCGAGATTAATAATACGCTTCTTTTTTTTTTGAGTGAATACAAATTTATTATTTTCTTGACTTAATTTCTGCACAATTTATGTGACATCTTTTACATTTTACGTTGTGATTTATGTGAATCAGGCTGTGTAGTATTTGGAATTAACCTGTTTTAGAGCAAGCTTTTGATCAATCCAAGGTCTTAAATAGGCAACACTTGCATATACACCAGGTATATTTTCTTCACCACAGCCAATGCCCCAAGCAACCAAACCAGCCGACTTGAATCGATTGGGTTGTCCCTTGATGGGGCATACTAATGGAGAACCACCATCGCCTTTGCACGTATCTTTGTCCTTTTCTCCACCTGCACAAATGAAACTATCATGCAATATAAAATGCTTTCCCAGGCGCGTTTCACGAAGATTAGTTTGGCATTTTGAGTTTTCCATGACAGGCAAGTCAATTTTTTTCAATATAACTTGATATTCGCCATCCTTGCCAAATTTATTTTTACCCCAACCAGTTGCATAGCAGCGATCATAATCGAATTTCTCGCCAATATCCGGTAGACAAACCGGTTGAATATTCATTTGAAATACGAATGGATTTTCCAAAAAGAGTAGCGCAACATCATGGTAAAGAGATCCCTTATTGAATTGCTCATGATATATAATCTCTTTCACATAACGATCTTCATGTGGAATTATTTCATCCTTGGTTTGCGTATCCCATTCACCAGCCCTAACTAAATTAAAATAGAAATATGTATAGTTATTAATATATTTAAATGATCAATTGCTTATTGCGTATACATACCAATTAGGGATTTAGCATCTTTGTTATAAACGCAATGGGCTGCTGTCAATATAACATCGGGTGCTATAAGAGCTCCACCGCATTCGTATAGGTTAAGTTGAGACTCTTCGCGCAAAATTGCAACCATCCAAGGGAACTCGGCGAATTCGGCTTCTTGATTTAAGGCTCCAGTTATTTTGAAACCGACGCCATTTGGATTTAGATAACCACAGCCGCGATCAATCGGTCCAGTTGGTATGACTACCTTCTCTTTCTTTGGAACGCGAGAACAAAAACATAAACATAAATATTATTTTTGCTCGTAGTATGAACATTAAGTTCACTTAAGAACGTTGCACATACTTTGTTGGAAAGACTGCAACAGACCGCCAAATACTGTGCGCATGGAGCATCAGTGTCAATACGAATATCGATAATATTTTCGCCACTCGTATTTATCGTATCATTCGAGCATAACCAACGAGGTACACACTCTTTTTCTGTGCCACAGGACTCATATTGGTTACCTTCTTTGGTAACCGGAACTGATGATCCAGTCGGAACTGGAGTTGGCTGTGTTGTAGAACTGAATGCGGAAGCGTCTTTTTTGAATATTTCAGCAATTAGATCGTCCAATGTGGCATCTTGTGCCAGGCAGCCGTATGCCACAAGGCATAGTAAAAAACAACTAGTTTTCATCATTAAAATTTCCTAAAAATTAAGAGATCTTTAATTAAATTCCGTTTAAGCCATATAAACTTATATTAGTGCTAACAAAAATACATTCGGAAGTGTTTTCATTATGTTCCGAGAGCTTTACTGGGTTTTCCCGCAAAAAAAGCACATGGGTATTTTTTTTTTGCTTCGAATTCGCAGTTTGGGAATATTTCAAGTTGAGTAATAGCAAATATAAACAAAACAAATACAAATTTTCGTATGTAATAAAGCGCGACTTAAGAAACAAAAGCTGACGTCATAATAATAATAAAACAACTAGGAAAAGATCTTGTTTTTTTATGTTTTTTTCTGAACAATAAGTCGAACCCCAAACAGGCTTGCAGATAGATCCTCTTTGTAAAGTAAAAACACATTGTAAAAAATTGTGTTCACATAAAATTGATATTCTCAAATTATACAAAAGCTTATGGAAAGCACGAAAAAAACAATAGATTTGTTATTTAAATATGCGGCTTTGTTTTATTGAACAAGCCTATGATTAAAATGCAAAACGCTCTCTATCTGTTTGCACAACAAAACCAGAATGCAAATATAAAACCTATAATTTCTTTCGTTCACATTGATCCCAGACAAACAAAAAAAATAATTTAAAATATTTTAATCCCAAACACGAGTACATTTAAAGTATATCAAGGCAATGGTGATAGTAAAAGGCCAAATTGACATAACTATTTTTAAATACACTGATTACGGGCAGATTTAATATTATTATATTGAGCACGACTATGTACTTATATATGTATATTAATAAAACAAGAAATGTTTGCTGCTCTTAAGGCTTATCAACACCGAACTATATAATATTTATAAAAAAAAACCTGTATTTGAATATACATATTTATTTAGTTGCTTTTTTGCCAGAGTATTTAAAACTTTGCTAAACTGAATATGACTTTTTCTTTGTTGTTTATTTATTTATTTACAATCGATGAAGATCCTACTCTTCGGCACTTTATTGATCTTATATACGTTATATCACAAACCGGTTTAAGTCTCAAAGTTACTTTTTCTTTATATAATACAGCCTATGTATTGATGTATGTATGTATTATCGCACGTACACACATACTTTATACATATATATTAGAACAAAAGTTATAGATTTCGTTTATAGCATTAAAACATTTTAACTTTTATTCATTTACACATGCAAACTAGCAAAGTACGTACATATATATTTTAATTGACGTTTTAAAATGTATATAGTTTTCGGCCAGAAAAAGCTCCTCACCGCTCGCCGTATTGTGCTAACAGCTCAAATCTTACTAAACTGAATACTTTGGTTGACATTAAACCTGTACCTCAGGCTTCTGTTCAAAGCTCAGTCACTATCAAGCGCATCGAAGCTTTTAATCTACTCTATGGCCGGTCAGACAGCTGACCAGTGCTGTCATTTTAGCTTGGTTAAAGCGCTAAGTGGATGGAATTAATAGATTTAAAAGGTTAAAAAGCGAAATTTTAAGTATATTTACTTACATTAAGCTGGCAATACTGGATAGATATGACGTAAAGTTGCCGTTTACTGATGGCATAGAGTTATCAAAAAAATATATATATTTAATATAATTATTACAACTATTTGATTAGCCAACGCAGTTAAAGTTTGTATTCACAAAAACTTTTTATTAAAGTACAATTTTTCTTCATTAACTTTTACATTTTTATGAACATAGAATCTTGGTATAACCGCGCTTATTAGCACTAAGTATACTGAATGAATGGTTCTCCATGCATGACTGGAAACATGTTCTTTAACAAAAACATTTGCTCTATTTTCACCATGACATGCGATTGGTTCAAAGATATGTTCACCATTGGGCAGCTTTAGGGGTGTGTTCTGGCATTGGTGTGGTTAATATTCAATTATCTTGCTGCAGACTCGCAGCTAAAATTATTCTTCAATGGTATTTAGTTATTTTCGTGGCGGTAGTGGGATACATTCTCAACAAATGCAATGTATTTGAGAAGTGAATAGTATTATCATAACATTAATATTGATTATTGTATGTGTTTCGCAAGTGTTAATAGATTAAAATGGCAAAATACACAAGTCATGTGTGCAGAGAATCTGCTTCCTTCTATTACAACAATGATTATAATAATTCACCGATTTCGGATATCAATGCTTTTGATTGTATGTATTTAAATAAATGTAAAGAAAACATAAGCAAATAGTATTTAAATACCTTTTGTAAATATCAAAAGGCTTATCTGAATATTAGAGATATTTCACATTTAAATTCAAAATATTTTTTTTCGTTTTGCTGCAGACACAAATAGAAAAACTGCCGAAGAAATATATTCGCCGGTAAATCAATTGCCATTTAACCCACATCCAACGGTTCGAACTATAAAGAAGCGAAATACGGCTAATAAAAAGGAACGAAGGCGTACCCAAAGTATAAATAATGCATTTTCATGTCTGCGCGACAGAATTCCAAATGTTCCTTCAGACACAAAACTATCAAAGGTAAATATTTTGAACCAAAAAGTGTATTAAAACACAAGAGATCTAGATTTCTACGTGATATTGCCGAATAGAAACTTATAACTGATCAGTGCTTTAAAAGTGATTAATAATAATTATTAAAGATACATTTATATCTCAGCTGTGAGTGTATAACAAGATGTTTATGTTTATCTGGTTAGAACGACTTTTAAAAGACGTATTTATTCTAAAAGCAATTCTTTTACCATCGCCACTAAAAACAAACAACTAGGTAGCTTTGGAAGATAAGGGAAAATAATAAATATATTAGGTTGCTGTAATAATAATAAATAAATAATATTTATATTTTATATTATGGTCTTTATTATGTTTTTGGCTGAGAACATTTTATCATTTGTTTATTTGTATCATTTTTACTATCATATCATGATCATAATCATCCGTGGTACATAATTTTAGAGCAAAAATAAGCCAGTTAAAAATGCTGATAATATAATGTTTGATTTCTGAGCATTGTTTAAAAAAATCTTAAACAAACGTTTCTTTATTCTTTACAGATAAAAACATTGAAATTAGCAATATTGTACATAAACTACTTAGTGGATGTCCTAGATGGAGATCAAGATCCGAAAGGCGGATTCCAGGCAGAGCTTAAGCTTCCGAACCGCAAGGCTTACAATAATGATTCAAAACAAATAAATGAGGTTTGTACCTAAATATAGTTTCGCTTTTAGGCTATAAGCAATGCACAATGTCTTTTTAAAACATTAAAATATTTAAGCCCGTTCTGTAGCTTTCTAATACTCGAAAAAGTTGAAAATTATGCATATCAATTTGTAAAGTTTGTGTTAACAAAACGGCGGCTTAGAAGGCTAAAATACATAATTATATAATTTCATAGATACTTTTTAATATTAAAAAAAAAGTTTTCTATACAAATTTACCCAATAAAGAAAGTAGGAAACGAAGGCAGTTTTTTTTTGCTTTTTCCTTCTTTTGCTCATTCAAGCGTAAAGTATTTGTGTAAATATTTATGTTAAATAAATTTAAATTATATACCATCAAAAAGGATAAACATTTTCCAGTCAACAATTCATATTATATAGTATAGGTAAATGTTTTATTCTAAAATCAATGTCAAACAAGTAAGAAGGCTTTAACCCAATTTTATGGTTTCAGTATAAAATATAATATATAAATAAAAATAGATCGAAAATGATTAATTTAAATAATGATATGGTTTTGTCCCCCAATCCCCAATCCCCAATCCCTTGGCAGTTGCCAGATAGAAAGCCAAGCAAAACGATAACATTCAAATGCTTAAATCGTTCAAGTCAAAAGTTGAATTGACTCGATTACGCTCAAATTAAGTTCAGCACTCAGAATCTCCACATTTAAGTGCCGGCTAAAGCCTTTGAATTTTTGTTCACCATCCAACTCTGCACGTGTCTTCCCATACTGAATGTTTTGGAAGCTTGTTGTATTCTGTATTCTGTATTCTGTTGTCGATATTCCGTATTCTTTGTTCTGTATACCCATTCCATTATCTTGTTGGGAGCATTAACAGACGCGTCTGCTTTGAGAAACACTTGCACATGGCCCAATTACCATCCCACACTTACACACACACACACACACACGAACACACACACAAACACAAACTGAAAATGAAATGTTTTCCTCGTTTTTCTGCTTTTTCACAGGGGTGGCATGTGAAATTGCAAGTTTTCTCAATTAAATCGTCAAGTGCCTGCAATATATCTGTGTACAACATTGACAATTACTGAACGCATAAAGCTACAAAAGAACAATAATGTTATTAACCTAATGCACAATGTATTTTTTTTAATGTATTCTGCGGTTATTGCTTACAAGCCGAATGTACATTTGTGTTATTATCAAACTTCGAGTTATTTTCCAGTATCATTGTTTGATTTGATACTTTTGTTATATACTTAACATTGGATTATTTGCATTAAGATACAACAAATTTTTCAGAATATATTTTGTCTAAAGTTTCAATTGAATTTTTTTCTTAAAACTTTGTTTTGTTTTGTTTTGTTAATTATTCTTGGCTGCCCATTTGGATAATATTTTTTCTGACTAATTTTACTGATCCCTACTTTAGTTAGTTAGTATTAAAAAAATATCAATAAGATAAACTTATACTTTCTCTATGTTAAAAACCGTTTACGATTCTCTTTTTCATAACTGCTGTGAATTCGAATTCGAATTGATTACAATTACTTATATCTAGTTCTAAGTCCATCTATACTAAAAAAACATACTAAGAATTTGATATTCAAACATTTTATTGAGGGAATCTTATATATATTAAATATATATTTAGTTAAATCTTCTTTCGATATCTAAACTGAAAAGTTGATGAGCTAAGATAAATTAAGCTACGGCTTAAGTATAAACGGCTTAACGTTAGATAATAGATTTTAAATATATATATAGCTAGCTACAATAAAATGGGTTTTAACATTAATTTAATATAAATAGCTTAATTTATTTCTATATAACCTTTTATATATCCCTGGTTCCAAGTCACGGTCAAATCGTTCAAAAGTTTTATATTATTGGGATAATTTTTGAATGCGTTTGAATCATTTTTATTATATATATATAATTCTCTCTTAATTTAAAATCTGTTTAAAACTATATTTCTCTTAGTTAAGCACAAGAATTTAAATATTAAATGTTAACATATTATATAACTTTTGTTTGAAAATTGATAGTGAAAATTTAAAAATTAAAAGCGCAAGCGCAAAATATACAAATCGAAGTAAATAGACATTAATACACCTGTATTTATAAACCTAAAAGCCATTAATAGATCTAAAACAATATACACACAAATAAACTTATGTACTTATACACACATACGTATTTGTGTATATGCAAAGATATATATATGTTGTAGTTGTTGTTGTTTTTTTTTGTTTTGTAAGTCAAGTACTTGAGCTTGTAAACAGTATTTTGTTTATCTCTTAAAAAAAAACACCCTCAAAATTGGTTTTATCAGACATAAATACATGTATGTGTGTAAGAACGTATGTGTGTACATACATATATATATATATATATATTTATAAATGATATAGGAAATGAAAATCATTGAAGGCGGCATTTTCAAACCCATAAACAAACAGGCCAATTCCAAATTTATATCCAACTTGGAAATACCCTTTACTTACTAACTTTTACAACTTATCATTAAAGGATTTAGTAACCACTTACTTAACTAACTTTTTATACATTTATTACTGTTTTTACAGAATGTTTATCTCTCTGCAAAGGGGCGAACCGGATGGCCTCAAGACGTTTGGGCGTCGGAACTTGTTCCTGAACACAGTTAAACATAAATAAATATATGTACACACTTATATGCATGAGCAAACAATCAAGCTTATAAATAAATATAAAAAAAATAGTTCAACAAGCTATTAAGGAGAAATTTTTCTGTGATCAGTTTAAAAAAACCGCGAAATTAATACAAAATCTTATAGTGTATCGATAATTTTTCAACCGATAATTTCTTTCGTTAAGTGAGTTTGTGCTTGTTGTACCAAGCAGCTTTTATATGGATGCGAGCATACATATGATTTTCACGCAGTTTGGCCAGTTTTAGCCCATTTCGCTGATTAGTAGTCGCAAAGGCAAATTAATTAAAATGAGTGCTTGAATTTCAATTAAATATATATATATATATATATATACGTGGAAACGTACGCTTGCGCGTTAAAGTCGTGTGTTAGCAGTAACTGAAATTGTACTAAACGCCGTAATTGCAATCTCCGAGCGACTGCAGTCGCGCCCCCATCGGGAGACCAGTGGGTGCATACTTGTGTGTGCACATATTTATATTTATATGTATATATAACTGTGTGTGTGTGTAAGAGTGTATGCGCGATGTAACTAAAAATTTCTAAAATCAGAGGTCAAAAGTGCACGCAGGCCAAACTAACTGGTCCACAAATGCAAGAAATGACGTAAATCAAAGGTAGTGCTATATTATAGCCTATTTGGATTTGTATTTAACGAAACTGTATGGTGGCAATTGTTTTTGTTATGCATAGCCTCCGTATGCGTATAGTTGTGTACATGTATGTATGTATCTTAAATATGTCCCAGTATGGTGTTGCTTCTTCTTGCGCGCCCTGCCAGTCACAGTCGCTAGCGCCAGAAAATTCCTATGCTGATAAGACGCAAGTGTGCGAGTGAACGCAAGCTAAAGGTAAAATACGAACGAGCAAGCGAGAGATTGTCAGTGACAGAGAGTGTGAGAGCGAGAGCAAGAGCGAGCGCGAACGCGAGAGCTGCTGGCGTCAGCTGTTTTATGTTTTGATTGTATTGCAGGGCCCCAATTATAATAATCGCAATCGCACATGGTTTTTGTGTTGTTTTTATTTAGTATTGAGCTTTTGTTCTCGAGGTGCCTGCTGCCAGCGCTGGTGCGCTTGATCAGTACCGTTTCAGAAATTGAATAGTCATCAACGTTTGCTGCTAACGCTGCCGCGTTCCATTCGACCACATAAAGTCTGTTATCAGTCGTATTCTTACTGACGTCGTAGTTTTAATAGTTGCGCTGTATGTGTGTGTATGCGTTGGCGTTTGTGAATTGTGACGCGTACAACTGCAAACGCGTAAAAAAACGGGGCGTGTTTACGTATTAGAAGTAGAAGAAGAAGCAAACAACAACAAAGGCAACAAGTGCATTACAAAAAAAAACAAAGTGCAGAATGCAAACGCAATAAATATTATCGCTACTATTTGAAAATCTGCTAATTAATGAATATCAACAAAATAGTAATAGTAAATGCAAACGTAACATACATAAATGTGTGAATTAACGAAAAATAACACAAAAGCAACAGCAAACAAAAAAAATTGTCGTAAATAACATAAAGTGATAATATAAGTTTTTCAACAATATATACATATATAATTGTTTCAAAATAAACAAAAGCTAAAAACATGCATAAGTATTTTTAGTTATCGTGAAATCTTAATCATTTTACACGTTACAGTGCACAGTTTTGATTTTGCAAGCGAATGATGAAAAGCAGAAAATATTTAGCTCAATATAAACCTATTCAGATATTTGCACCTGATCACACTACAAAATAAATAAATACAATACAAGAATAACAAACACGCACACAAACAAACAAACAAACATTCAAAGAAAATGATGTTGAACAAATACGAAAGCTATCAACGCACAAACAACATGTTCCCACACCAACAACAACAGCAGCAGCAGCAACTGCAGCAGCAGCAACAACAGCAGCAGCATCAACAACAACAACTCTCTCAGTCGCACTCACAGCTGCACTCGCAATCGCTTCCCCATTCACTTTCCCAACTACAATACGTGGGCAGCGCAGCCGGCAGCACATCGGCAGAGTTAGCCGCTGCTGCAATGTTAGCAGCATCCAAAGCTGAACGCGAATCGATACATTCGGGACAGTTTATGGTCTCACACTTTGAGGCCGAGGAAGCGCAGGATGATCTCGAAGATGATGGTGAGGTGAAGATGCTCGATCCCGAGGATCCCAGTCTGGATAAGGCCGGCGAGACGACAAACACCTGCCGCGATGTACAGTTATATGTGCCACAGACTGTCGTGCATTTTCCGCGCATGGATTTGGATCGCGAATGCGATGACAATAGCATGGGCATTGTCACCTCACATCTAGAAATCGAGACTTCGCTGACCAAACTATTCAAGTGCATGAATCTAGCGTACAGGTGAGTCTTGCTTACTGATAGTAAATAAGTTAACTTAACATTCAAAAAAGAACACAATTTTTAACTTTTGCCAATTGCTTTGTTGCTTGCGAGCACGCTCCTAGGACGTGATATTAATCTGGGTCTCTTCTTGTCCGCATAAGCTGTGCACATGTTGCTGCGACGCCTTTGTCGACGGCGACGGCGACTGCAAGTGCAACTGCGACTTCGACTGCGACTGCAGTGACCGCTGCTCGAGTTACCTGAGCGCAACTTTGCATTAATTGCTTTATCTGTGCTTCGTTTTTATTTTCGAATTCGTCTTCTACAATTTCTGCAAACGTTTGCAAAAGCACTTGTTGAAATCCAAATATGAAATATCAATGCACCAAAAACAGTTGAAACTAGCCCAAAATGTAAACGACTTTAATTGACTCTACAATTGTAAAGTTAAGAAATATAACCATAAGGGTTGAAGAATATCGTCTATTTGTAAGGTTTATTAAATTTATAGTATTTGTTATGAAAACTTGTGAAATTTTACTTATTTTCTTAAACCTTTCGGTTGAAGTATTAATAGATTTAATCTTAACACACTTAAAATATGAATTTTTGAAAAAGTAAACAGTTTGGAAAACGTTAAAATAATTTATTTTGCTTATTTATAATAAGCAGTTATCTACTTAAAACTAAAAAAGTTTAATAAGAGGCAGATTCATGATAGAACAAAAGTGATATAGGAAGATTTCGCACACCAATATATTATACATTCAATTTAAAGTGAATCCTTATACTTTAACCTATGAATGTAGGCGATCTCATCATTTTTTACTCAAGACAAAAAATTTATAAAAACTCATTAAGAGTAATAGAACCCGTATATATATATTTTATTTTGAAAATATCATTTTAATTTATCTATAGTTATTATTTGTTAAAGTTTAAATTGAACCTTTTCTCGCATTATTATTTTTAATAAATTTTGCTCCCCTTTGTTATTTCCCGCCTTATTTTTTATTGTCTAAGAGCTAAAGTTCATTCACGCTTCATTTTATCGATGATCGTATGTTACGTATAATTTGATTTCAAAATATCATTTAGCAACATTCTATTTATAACGTAATATTGAGTCTTCTTTTTTTTAGTCATTTCTTTCATGTTATTTGCTTGTCGGTTTGCGGTTTAGCATATTCGTATGTTATAGCTTATGGCCTTGTCAGCCAGATAGCTAAAAGTAGATAGCTTATATTTATGTATTTTATTGTTGCTTTTGCTATCAGCTCTTGGCCATTTATCCAGGACTTTCATTCAGGTTTGTGTTGCCTATTTTTACAATCACCTCGCCTAGGTTTGTTTCAGATAATGTGCAGTGGGCGCGAATTTATATAGCTCAAATGTTGTACAGTTGTTGCAGCTGTTCCAAAGTATCTGGAATGACTGAAATACTACCAAAAACAAGAGTTCTTTCAACAAATATTATCATTCTGTTAACAATTAACCAACATAAAAAAGTGACAAGTTAGTTTTCCCTAATTTGAAAACTCACTTTCGGAACTTGTTTTTTTCTTGGCATATACTGACAAAATAAACCAAAATGCATTTTAAATAATTTCAAAGAACCAATTTAAATGTTAATTAAAAAAAAGGAAAAATTCGAACTATAAACTGTATGCACTAAACAATAGTTAAAATGTATATTTTAATAAAGAAAAGTTTTTATGTTCATACTAAAATTAATATGAAACGAATTTGGTTCTTTTGTATGATATAAAGATAGACAAACTTTTTACAGTTAAATGAAAACAAGATTCAAAACTAAACGAGAAATTTCAGTTTGGAATGCTATGGTCTCATTTGTTTATGCACATTCAAGCCACAATTAACATAATATGCAATTTGTTGTATTTGTTTTGATTAGCTTTTGCACAAACAACAAATGCACCTGTTGTCCATTCGATTGTGTGAATCATCGATAACAACAGTAACAACAACAACAACAAGAACGTGTATCTGGCTGCGTATTGATTAGTTAAGTACTGTGTACATTGATACTACCAATATTGATGTATTATGAGACATATTGCTTAATAAGAGTAATTGTTTTAGGCAACAACACGTCCATTCCCTTTTATCCAAACATTCTGTGTTTTTTGCTATTCATTGTTTGATATTAGTTTTGATAGCTTTGCGCAGATTTACGATGGTTTTTTGTTGGCTTTAATCGTAACATTGACAGTTGGCCATTTAGTCAACTGCGCAGCAAGTAAAACAACAACAGCAGAAGAGCAGAGAATATTTCAAATACTAATACATAAATTATTGAGATTTTATTTTGAGATTGTTACCCAGGCGGGTTATGGGGCCAGCTATAAATAGCTCACAATCTGTCCAATTTAATACTTAATATGAGTATGTATTCTATAAATGTAAACTACACATTAAGTAAACAAATAATATTAACAATAAATATTGTTTTCAATGAAATCATTGCAGTCAAAAACTTACATCGCCCAAATGGAATCATTTCAAAGGCGTGCGTTTGCGTTGGAAGGACAAAATACGACTTAATAATGTCATCTGGCGTTGCTGGCATATGCAATGTAAGTAATAAACAAACTCAATTAGCTAATAACAGCATTCAAATCTTTAATCTATAACAAGTTCTACGAAAATTTAACATGGTTTGCCCGAAAAAACAAAATAAAAATCACATTTTGACCTATTTTTTACACATAACTATTCCACAACAAATTATAGCGTCTATCATATCATAAAAAAAGAGGAGAAAAATCAATTTGAGTACAATTAAACTGTTTAATAAGTATTTCCCTCAAAGCAGAACGAAACACGTGCAAAATTCATAACAACATTTTAATTTTGTTAGCTGCCATTAGGGGGAAAAAAAAGCTAAAAGCTAACAAACAAAAAAAAAAAAAAAAAACAAAAAAAGCTCCAAAAGCACAAAAACAAATGCTGTTGATTACGCTTTATCGCAGATGAGTCGCCTCAGCTTTTTTTTTTCTTTCAACGGGTTTCATTTATTGTCATTTTATGTATCATGCTCTTTTTTGGCCGTTTCTCGCCAAACATGGTTTGCAGTTGTTGTTATTAGTTTTTAATCTCAGAGACACATTTTTTTTCCTGTTCTTGTCGTTGTTGTTTTTGTGTTGTGTTCTCTTGTCCGTTGACCGTTGTCAAGCGTCTGGCTTTGGCGACGCACTTTTCTTACGCTTCTTTCTTATCAGCAACGTGTCTTGTCTTATCAGTATGATGCCTGTCTGGCGCTCTGGCCGCCTCTCGCCCCTTGTCAAATGGCTTTTTAATGAAATGTTTCTGTTTCTCAACTAGAATTAATGTTTTCATGGCCGAGAAATATCACAAAACGACAGCATTTATTTCAGTATAATTTAAATAGTTGCCGTATTTACACAAACTCTAGATTAAATCCACAAATTTTCCATTATTTACATGAATAGTCCGAGCGAGGTGGTTTCATAGACAGCAAACGATTATCTCTATAGAATGTGGAGAATCGACAACGGCGATTGTAATTGTAACTGCAAGAAAGGCAAATGGAAAATTTTAGCTCTATTTATAAAGTATCGCTGTTAACATTCTATCTACCAACATCTGAATGTAAATTTCTGCGCATCTTTTCTAGCATTAGCACCTAATACTTTACTATCTGTAGCCACGAATATAATGTGCAAAATGTTTACACATTAGATTAGATTAACTAGATAAAAATTTGTACTTACTTTCAAACTCTGGGTTACCTTAAATGTAGAGTAAATATTCATTTCACCATTTAATAATGATGTATTCAAAAAGGATAGGTTAATTAAAACAGTTATATTAAAAAACCCCAAAGGATTGGCATTCCTTCTTTATACACGTGAGATTTGTTGTCAATGCCTTTTGATGTTTCGGAGGCAGCTACTTAAGGCAGATGGCATCTTTTCGACACAAACTGACGCTATCAGTGTTTGCTAATCTCTAAGTGAAATCTAATCTAACGCGCTCATTTCTACATACTACATAGTATTTGGAGCTAACCCGTCTATGTTTATTTTGTTTCTCCACTTTGCAGTTATACAAAAGCGCAGAACGCCGGTGTGTCAATTCGCATCGCCGCTGGACGTTGATGTACATAGTAATCCCCAAGTAAGTAGTAACAAATGAAAAAAACACAAGTTAACACTTAAATCCTTGTGCAGATGGAATATGCTAAAGTAATGAACTCAAACAACCCCCGCGGGTCGAGTTAGCTTTTTGAATCGATCATCATCATTCAATGTAGGCATGATCAAAACTCGCCGGGAGATAGGCCATAGGTTTCCCTCTTGCTCTTGTTCAGGGCTTGCAGCACGTGATAAGAACCGGCATTCATATATTTTTGGCTATCATGCACCTATTGTTGCGTTTTATTTATAGAATAAGATTATAATAATGTGCAAAATTAACTTTTTCTAAAATCGTTTCGTATTGAAGGTAATTGTGTTAATATAATTGCTAGCTAGCAACTAGATAATCTTATTCTCGCGATCTATCTTTTATCGGCTGCTTGAGTAGGGTTCTTTTCGGTTTTCTGTTCACACGTGATTATACAGACCTGTCTAATATAAACAGTCAATATTAGCTGATAGCAGAACGTAGCAAAAAGTTGGCAGACAATATTAATAAATTTTTGTCTTTAGTACAACTCAATTAAGATGATTCTTCGTTGGTTTTGTAATAAATTATCACATATTATGCTTAGTTAAATCAACTTATTGTGCTTGTAAGCAATACAAATGTTTAGTTCGTCCACACCTCTGACTCTGACTCTGAATTATTGACAATTATAATTAGCTTATCGCAACAAACAGTTGAACATTACCCTGCACTTGACTTATGAAGAGGCAAATCATTTGAAAGCCACACCCATAACACATCAGTCAGACAGCCTAAAGCTAAATCAACAATGTACTTGATGATTTCTTGAATCTTATATTCTTATCTGGATCTCTTAGAAAGAAACTTCTTTATCTTATCAAGCTTACGATTTGTGTCATTTGCTCTAATTTCGAATCAGTCCATATTGCTCTATACAAAGTATTCTTAAAGTTTAAACATATCTATTAAGGCAAGAGTAAATTTAATCATTGATTTATTTTATTATTATATTTATAATTGTTTCTCTCTCTCTCTCTCTTTCAAACACAGACTGTTGTACTTGAGGGAAAATATTGGAAACGTCATGCAGCTGTCATCAAAGCCGAATACAGAAAATGGCGCAAAAATTATAAATCAAAAGCAATTGGCTGCTTGACTTATGATTCGGTAAGTGTAAACATCTTTTTTGAGTCTAGTCTCAGGTATTTTGAAGTGATTTCGTCGAGTTTTCCATTTCCTTAAACTGAACCAAAATCACCATATACGTAAATATAGCTGTAAATAGCTGTTGAAAACAATACAAATTAATTGTTATAAGCAAATATATATGTTTAAAACGAAATACCTTGAATAGAGTGCTTTTATCAAGTGCAAAAAATCCATAGGCTGTCAATATGGGCTGTTGCCGCAGGTTCTTGAGCAAAAACTTTTCGACCTATATATTAGAAATAATAATTACTGTAACACTTAATATTGCTATTCCATACCATTCTGTCTAGACCCGTTCCAGTTCTTGGTAGTTTTGCAAGTATTTTCGCTGTTTTGTTGGCCTGTCGATAAAAATAAATACAAAGTCGTAAGTTTAAAACTGAATAATTCGACACAATCCCAGCCTGCCTTGAAATTTCAAGAATTCCCTAGAAAATCGATTAAATGCGATTGACAAACTCACTTCAACGGTGATAACATTTGAACGCAACATAATCGAAATCGGGGCCAGCCAAGGAACATTCCAAGTGAAGCTACTAATGCACATAAAAATGTACTGAAATAGGTCAACAAATTTGCCCTCGAGCACGGTGCTAACAATAAACAAAGGCCCAGTTGGTGCCATAAACAGAACCAATGTCACAATGGGCAACATTAACAAACCAAAGCATTGATTAAGCTCAACAGTAATAATACCCAATAGACGATATCTCTCGAATATGAAACGTCTACTCTTAAACGTGACGCTAGTTTGCTCTAATTGTCTATTGCGATGCGCTAAGCCAGCTGCAACAATATGTTGCAAGCACACAAAGAACATCAACAGCAGGCACATTATCAAAAAACTATACGGATAGACAAACACATAGACCATTTTGATTAGCGAAAATGTGTCCGTATGGGTATCGCCAATGAAATATGTCGAAAAAGCAACTATAAATAGTGCCGTATAGATATAAAAGTTGCGCAAAAAATATCCTTCTCTGGCTGGATTGGGGCACAAGCGATGCAACTGTAGCAATTTCTGCACCAACTGAATGTGTCGACGACGACGCACATAGAAACATATGTGTAGCAAACAGAGACACACACAAGAGCAGCACAAGTTGATCGTTTCATAGAAGTTGCCAGTTTCATTGTATATTTTCGAATATAGGTCTTGTGGATAATTATAGGCATACGTAAAGCAGCCGAAAATTCCAACCAATATGGTTAGAGTATAGCAGAGAGCATAACGTTCACGGCCAACTGTTGAGCGTAGTAAACACTTTTCGGAATCGAATTTGGCACATATAATGCCGAATAGGCAAAGTAATCGCAAATATGAACGCAGGTCCTGGCTGCCAGACATTTTAATCTAAACTAAACTAGCCCTAACAACGGCCTCCAATTAATTGGGTAACCCTATCTTTAATATTTAATGTTGATTAATTTAAATTTATTAGCTGTGTCAACAGGTCCAATTAATTGTGTAAATGTGTAAAGGCTCCGATGAGGTATTAGTATTCTTAACCATAAATCACTTTTTATAGTTACAAACCTCTTTCGTTATGCCATGGGGTTGCAGGATCATAACCATGGCAAATAACCAGGGTAAATTCCAAACAAGGCTTGTGAAAATTGAACGCATTATAGACACTAGATTGTTCAATTTAAAGATAATAGTAATCAAATAAAAGGGTGCAGCCGGTGCTGAGAAAAGTGAATATGCCGTTATTAGCGCCATGACAAGACCAAAGTCAGAGTTCAACTGTTCATGGCAAACGAGCAGCATCTGATTACGTTGCCATAATTCCCGACGCCAGATTATCTTCGTAGTTGTTGCACCCGCTGCTGTTGCTGCAGCCAGCAAGTTGTGGTTGTAGAGGTGCAAAAGGGCAGCCAAGACTTGCGCCAGGCAGCTGTAGAGAACTATGATAAGCCCTATCACCACATAGCTGTACGTAAAAACAGCGCTCAGTAGTATACAGGGCACAATGGGAATCTCGGCGTGCATAAAGGTCTTAGTGTATGCAATGGCACAGATCAGCGACAAAGCCACATAGGTGCAAAAGCGTCTTAGAAATAGATTTGCATAGCAATTCTTAAGTTCCTTGCGATTGTGTTGGAGTAATAGTGAGAGTAGTTTTAAAAAACGACGACGTTTAACGAAAAAATATATATACAGCAACGATATGACTATGCAGGCCGAGCCGTAATGAAGCAATAAATATATATGTCCAACAAGACTGTATATTGGAAAGTTGAAGCTTTCGGGCATTAACAATAAAGTCACAAATGCGGCCCATGCAACAATTTGACCCACAACCAGACCGACAATTGCCAAAGTGCGGTCAAACTGGCTAACATAAATCGGAAACGCGTTTCGGTCATCGTGCGAGGCGCAAAGTAAACCGATACACTTTAGACTAAGCAAATAGATGCGCAACTCAACTGCGGAAAACATGACGGAAAATGTGCAACTGACAGCGGAAATTTACCTTCGGCTTTGGTTACATCAATCAATAATTTGTTGGACAACTGTGGTAAGGGTCATTTGTTGGTATAACACTCGAAAACGTTATGAGATTATAATCAAATCAAGTGATATGTACATTTCATTACCATAAGATGTTTTACTTGAATACACCCCCGAGGGTCAAGCAGACTATCTAGCTAATAATCCATATAGACTATATAAAGGTGTGACTTTTGTTTATTCAAAGAAAATGGTACTTTAAATGAGCTTAATAGGAAAAAAATTGTATCGATATTGCCTTAGATTCAATGCTGGTTAAGTAAGATTTTTTTTACATACCTGAACATGAACAGTGTGGCTTATTAGGGCTGTTGCCGCGGTCATAAGTGTTGGTGAGAACCACACAATGCAGAGCGGCAAATGCTTATCCCTTTGGCTAACCAGAAGATTGTATAATATGCTACTGACATCAAGAGATGAGAAGAGCAGACATAACCAGATACTAAAACCATAAACCAAACTAATCTCATCGGTGCAAAGGACAAGCAGACGATCGTGCAGATCGAGGCAACCGCGTAGACGCAGGACATCTCTGCAACTGCGCTTGGGTTGTTGCAACTGATAGACAAGAATCGTGATTTGCTCCTGATTGGATCGAAGCAAATGTCTTACAACATATATTAGGCACACATAGAAGCCCATAATAAAGCTGCTGATGATGGCACGCAAAGGAAAACCAAGCGTGCCAAAAGTAAACCAACCGGAAGCATTTGCTAACCAAATCACCAGACAGGTCCTTAAATAGTTGCCTAAATATAGCACATTTACACTTGCAAGGAAAGCAAATAGACGTTTAGGTAGCTCTAGTTGTGTGTTCATTAAATATTTCTTGCGATAAAACTCTACTTTTCGCACAATCCGCATTTGTAAATACTGCAAGCAGATGAGCCAGGCATTCTGCACAAATTGTATAATCAGAGCAGAGAAAAGTACGAAACGTTCATAATGATTGCCCGTTGCGGTCATTTCGGTGTGAAAGCACCAGGTCCAAAAGGACACCAATATAGCCATGCAGACGACCAAATAGATTTGCATGGAAAAATGTACCAGATAGCAAATCAGACTGCGTTGCAATCGATACCGTTCTCTTTTTATGTTGTATTGTATGCAAAATATGCCCATGTATCGACAGATGCGATAGAATGAATGAAGTTCACTTTGCTGATACTTAATCATGGTTAAAATTCGATTATCACTTGACTCAAACTAAATGAAACTCTATCCACACAAGGGATATTTATATCAGTTGTTAACAATCAATCACTTTGATTATATTTGCTTTGCCAGTGGGTTAAACTAACAAAGCCTTACATAATTCATATTAGAATAGTGTTTGGATAATCAGTGGTGACGATTTGACTCACCTGCTTTAGCACATTGTTAATTGTCAGGGGCAAAATCATATAGATCCAGAGGGGCACCAACCACAGTATGATTAAAGTAACTTCATTATAGGAAAATCTCTGTTCAAATGTTGATATATAGCATATGCATGTTGAATCAAGTACAAAATATAAAAAGGGAAATCTTAATGCAACGCCAAATACTTGCAACATCTCCTCCTGGCACAACCGTAATAGTTCATCATGAATGTATAAGTTGCTAGCCAATTGGTCCATACTTATTAGATGTTTCATTCGCAACTGATCTGCCTGCTCTGCCAGCAAGATCATAATTACATAAACCAAGGAGGTGTAGCAAGTGATGACATAATCGATGCGAATGAGGTGCATGAGGCTAAAGACTTGCTTCATTATTTCGCCTTCATT
>JAWNNR010000039.1:0-19698 GCA_035044725.1 Scaptomyza caliginosa | reverse complement strand
CTGCAACGCGGCTTGCAGCGGTCTCCGAGACTATCTCTCGTGCCTCGGTGCCGGACAACATTCACCATCTCTTTTACACGGCCGACACACTCGCGGAGCAGCGTGCCTGTCTCGCAAAGGCGATGCTGGCAAGCTGTCCCACACTGCGGCTAGCAAAAATGGAGCCAGCGGCACCGGATGGCGGACTCGACAACACGACGGTCGTTGCTCCTCTGGTCACCGCCGCTCCCGTGGCAACAGCACCGCACCACGATCACATTCTCTTTGTTCTGCCCGACTCTGCGGATGTGGAGGTGTTCATCGCTGAGGTCCTACGTCCAGCAGAGGCGGAGGCACTGGCTGTCGCCGGCACTCAATCCAACCCGTCGTGCAGCGCCTCCGTCATCAACCGACTGGACTATAGTTTGAAGGAAGAACAGCACCAGCGGCGTAAACAAGAGACGCGCCGTTATATCGAACGCACTGTGAGGGCGTCAGCCAAAACGACGGACCGAGACAGCACTACCGATGCTAAAATAAATGATGATGGTCTGTCCGTGCCTACTCTACCCACAAGGCAGCGGTACTCCCGTTTCGATCGCCTTGAGCGCTCTCCATCTGATGATTCCTCCACCACCGTCATCGCAGGAACAACGAAAGAGCTCGCCGCGGTGACACCAGCAGCCGCATCGGCTGCCGTTTCAGATGCTAGACGTCACTTCGTCACCTGTACGTGCAGTAACGCCGCGGGGTCTAGACCTGCCAGATCTCACGCATGTGTTTGTTCTCGCGCAGCCGACGAGCAGCTTGGAGCTGGCGCACTGGTGTGGTCGTGTGGGCCGCATGGGCAGATGGGGTGTTCCGTGTGCATCATGGCCCGCTCTGCCACACGCCTCATGAATCGCTTTTGCCAGTCGCTTGGGCTGGAGTTTCGCATTGAGAAGCGTTTCGACGCAATCGACGTTCGTGCAGAACAGAGCGGCGTCCATACAACGAGCAAGTGATGCACCACTTCATGTGTGTAGCGATGTGCCTGCACAGGTGCGTGTGTGAGTGCGTCTGCGTGGTTTGGTCCGCCCGATGGTTAGTGAGTTTTTTTTTTTCTACAACTCAGCATGGGAGAGATCTTAGGGCAAAGAGGAAAGGCAAAGAAATCACTAAAGCCATGGTGACGTCTCACTGCTCGCAATGTGGGGCAGATGCCGATGGCGCTGGCTGACGGAGAGGAGCTGCCTTCTTCCCTGACCTTCTCGTGCAGTAGCAGTCCCGTGGCTACTTTGGTTCCGCTTGCTCGCCTTAAATACTTCAATCTTTGATGCCTGTCGTGGCCTCTCTCTCTGCGCAGTTTTTTTTTTCCTTTTTGTGTTTACTGCTGCAGGCTGTGAGGGAAGATGTGTCGCAGCTGCGTGTGGGTGAGTGCGTACGCTCACTCCATTCTCGTTCCCTGTGAAAAGTCACGTGACAGTGTCAGGCGTAATGAAAATGAACACGCGCTCCTCCGATGCGGAACTGCTTTCTGTTCGTCACCCCTTCCTCTTTTCTACGGCTCCTCCCTGCATCGTGCTGCTCTTTGCTCCACTCCCCTCTCTCTCTCTCTCTCCTTTGGCTGTCTCAGTCTTAACAGTTCAGCCCGCCGCATCACACCTGCAACGGTTTTCAGCCTAAGAGAATCGGAAGAGGAAAACAAAAAGAAACTCCTTTCCCACGCACAGTCTCCCCGCGTTGCTCTCCGCCGGCAACCTCCCATACGTTACACTCTATCTATCCGAGCCATGGCCAAGAAGGACGTGTTCCCGCCCGCGGCACCGATGAAGGCTGAGGCGGAGCTTACGGATGCCGAACGTGCGGAGCTCACGGCCCTTCGCATTGGCGACCCGACAGCTCCATTCAACGTCATCATTACGAAAGTGATTGACCTTTGCAACTCCGATGGGTGGGAGCTGAAGAAAATCGATAAATCGCATGGCATTCGCTGGGAGGAGAAGAAGTCGTCGCACAGCAACAAACAGGCGATACGCTTCAGCGCCAACATCCCGAACTGCTCTTGTGGCTCGCTCGAAGCGGTACTGCTGAACGACCCGATGCTCACCGACGACCCGGAGAAGTCGATGATGTACAAGTACGATCGCCTTTTGGAGCGGAATGAGACGATGCGGCGCGTTGCCGGCAACGTCCTTGTGTCTCGCCTGCAGTTCCGGTCGCCGGTGATGTTGGTCTCTGCGCGACAGACGACGATCTACTCGTGTATCGGGTGCCTGCTCGATCCACAACAGCAGGCCGCTGCTGGTCTCAGGCCATCGTCACTGCCCCCTGTGAAAGGCGCCGCGGCTGAAAAGCGGACCGATCAACTGATGGCGTTCATACAGTGCGGTATAAACTACGACGGAGAGGAGAAAGTCGATGTGGCGAAAGGGCATGTGGAGGGGTTCACCCACCACTACATGTTACTGGGACAGGAGGAAACGGATGGGTCACTGACTCTGACGATGCTCATTGATTTCGATCCATCCGGGGGGGTCTCCACTTCTCTCATGGGCTCTGCCTACTCTGAGCAGCTGAAGAAGACACAGATGCTGATAGACATGCTCAAGAAAATGGGTGCTCGCCCACACAAGGCGAAGGTATACCAAAACACTCGCGACTTTGTGTGTATTAATTAACCTGATGCTCACTCTCTCTCTCTCTGCCCCCTGTTATTGTGTGTATTTGTGTGTGTACGTGTCTTAGCTCTTTTTGTTTTTGCTGAGGACGGTGAAGCGGGAGGAGGTGTCTGACATCGGTGGAGTCATCGCGGTGCTGCAACGCTAGACGTCGGAGTGAGCGTTAAGTGCGAGTGCCGCATGCGCACTGCCACACACGTATCGTGAATAGAAGAGGTCCTCTGTTGGTGAGTAATGTATCACTGCTTCGACAGTCTTGGCTTGCTTAGAGTGCGTAGTGTCTAATATAACATGCTTCCTTTTGAAACTTTCTTTATTTTCTTTCTCATTGTCTGCTTGTGGGAGCCATGGTACACTACTGCGGGTTTCCCTACACCCTCTGAGGAGCAGCTTTCCATTGGATGACTTCGTGCCTCTTGAGTTTCACATCACTGTCAACGCCTGTGCGTGTATAGGTCAGAACACAATAGCAAACGTGTGTGTGTGTGCGCGTGTGGAGTGGGTGTGCGCGGCAACTTTCTTTCCTTTCCTTTGCAAGCACCAACATCAAGAGTAAAACACAGGGAACATCAGGGAAGAGGTGAACTCTCTCTCCCACATACACACACACACACATACTTCGTCTGCCCATTCCTTTTTTGATGTTGCGATAGAGGCAACGCCCCGTCTGGTACACCAAAGGAAAGGAAGGAGAAAGGTTCTGGGGAGCGTGAAGTTGATGAGAGGTCCTTCAGTGCTCACCGACGTATAGACGGCGCTGTCAACGTGGTCTTCTCTCTTTGGTTTCCGCCCCCTTTTTTTCTTTCGTCGTCACGTGTGTCTGAGTCGTCTACTCTTGTATGTTTTTTTTTTTTTGGTGTGGTGACTCGATGAGGACGGCGCCAGCCTTCCGTTTAATTGCTTTGGTGTAGGTATAGCGGTGTGCAGCTATCGGTCTGGGGATGCCATGCCTGTTGAGGTATCTGTGGATAGATCTATAAATGTAAATCAACGTACTTTCTTTCTCTTCCGCTCTCACTACACACACCCACCCAGTGTTTTTCCTGCGTTTAATTGTTGAGTTTTTTTTGTGGCTGCGCCAACACCGATATCAAAATGCGCCTCTGTATAGCGACATGTTCCTGCGTAGGTGTTTGGGCACCCATTTCTTCTTTCTAGAGTGACATCTACTACTTTACTTTCCCCCCTTCTGTTTCGTCTGTGTGTGCGTGGGTGTTTGCGTGGGTGTTGGTGTGCTCTTCATCTCCCTCCATCCTCTCTTTGGGCACCTCTCGTTGGCTGGGAGGAGAACATTCCCATAGTTAGATCTATAGATAGATGAATCAACGTGTGTATTTCTATATACGCATCTGTCTATAGTCTCTTGCTGTTGTACCCCTCTCTCTCTCTTTCTCTTTGCCACACAATTCACTTCGTCTTCTGCAGCTACCTGCTCCACATGTCCGAGGGTGCACCTCTGTTGTCACAAAGAGAGAGAGAGAGACACCAATGGATTCCTTTGTGGGGATATCGGTGATCAACAGGAGCGAAGGTGTGATGAAGGAGTGTAGCTAGCTGACGAGCATCAGTCATGACAGGTGATCGCAGCTTTTCACGGTGATGGAGAGAGGAGGAGGTGGGGGAGGAAGAATCTAAGCAACGATGCATAGTAGTGGAGAGAAGGAAAGATGAACTCCATAGTAGTGCCGAGGCATGAGGGATACAGTGAGAGTATCATACACACAGCCCAGTGCACCATCCCTTTTCCCTCTACAGTTTCCTAAATCAGCAAAAAAAAAAAAAAAAGAATGCGAAAAGCGCACACCCACCCACACTGAGAAGATAGCTTGAGAGATGACTTGTCATCTCGTGTGTCACTATCGTCATTATTAGTATTATCAATATACAGTCAATTATCGTCAATGTTGCTGCCTCTTGTAGCAACATCTCTATTCCCTTCATATACACTCTCTCTCTACCCCATTTACTACTGCTTTTTTTGACAGTTGGGTAGCGGCTACACTGTGAGTCGCCCGTCTTTTCCTCTTTTCACTGATGACAGCCGCAATGCTACGCACTAGGCGCTCCTATTCTATAAAGGGGGATTATCTCTCCTCCTCATTTATTCTGTAGCGAGCCAACCGGTGGATGAAGATATCAGTATCACCGCTGCAGTGACACTTTGCAGACGGCTCTTTTTCCCCTCCCTTTCTCTGATTCCGGCGGTACAACTCTCTCTCTCTCTCTCTGTGCTGTGTGTGTGTGCTGTGTGGCACTGTCAATACCCTGCAGCACCACCACCACCGCTGCCGCCTCTCCCGCTGCCGCACTCCTGAGATACTCTCATTTTTTTTTTTAAATTATTTTGTCTTTTTTTTTTTTTTTTGGCGGTGTTGTCGCAGGTACTGCGCCACCGCCGCACGTGTCTTCATTGAGGCAGGCTCACCTGCTCAGAGTTGCGTAGTGGGGGGGGGGGGGGGAGTGACGTAGAGACGGTAGATATCTCTATTTCGCCCCCCCCCCCATCCCCTTGTATGTCACTCTCTCTCTCTCTCTTATATATATATATATATATATACATATATATCTCTCTACACCTAGAGAGCTCACATTCAATAAAACTCCCGGCCTCTTCTCCGTCACAGCACCTTTTCAGACCTCATGGAACAACAGACGGCAGCAAAACCTCCCCGAAAGGAGGAGCACTTGGGGACGTGACCCACCCACACCTTCTTTCTCTCTCTCTCGTCTCTCCTTCTCACAGCCGTTTTTTTTTTTTGTTTTGTTCCTTCTGTTGGCCATTCGTGCCAGTCGCGCCAATCGGTTTTTGAGTCAGCAGAGAGTGAGAGAGTCGAACAAGCAACACCACCGTGTGCTTTATTTTTTTCCCTTTTCCCTCCCCCTTTTTGTTTGCCACACGTAATGACACGCCACACGGCGATTTCTTTCTGTTTTACGAACGCCTGGGCCGTGACGGCTTCGCCATTCCCGCTGGAATCAACCCGATGCCACTCAGACTTATCACCAGCATCGTCCCTGCGCTGGTGCCAAAGACGTTGTTGCTTTATTCTTTCTGGTCAGCAAGACATCTCTCTCCTCCTCTTTTGTGCTGTACACAAAAAAAGGGGGAGGGCTGACGGTGGGGAGTGAGAGATCCCCACAACGGGTGCTGACTGACGCTTGCTGTCCGCTCCATTCAGAATGGCAATCAAACTACACTTCTCCTCTTCTCTCTCCTTCTTCTTCTTCTTTTTTCCCTTTTTGTTGCTGGACATGAATGCCTCCCTCCATTTCTCGATGTCGTCAGAAGGCCAGTCGAGGTGCGCTCGCTCGTAGTGTGTCTCTCCCTGTTAGGTGTCTCTGCCCCCCCCCCCCCCCCTTTCCTCTCTCGTTGATAGATGCATCGTTCTCTCTCTCTCTCTTGTAAGTATTATCAAAATACCTTTGCCACACACACACCCAATTATTTACAGTCAAAGTCCTCTCCGCTCTCTCTCTCCCCCCCCTCGTTGGATCAGTCAGTCGGTCGGTCAAGTTGGGTCGCCGCTATCTCTTCATCACTCATCATTTCTTATTTCACTGGAACTTCGCTACTTCGATTATTATTTTGCTCGCTTTGGCATCATACAGAACTAACACAGCAGCTACACGCTTCTATATAGAGATAACGATATATTTATACACCCACTAACATATACAACTATACAAGTATCTTTCCCTCTCACTCTCTCTATACATCAAAATGGGCAGGGATGCGGCACTTTGGCAGGACGACGGCGAGCTGAGCCTTTTCCTCAGCAGCAGTGACGGCAAGCGCTCCTCCGGCAGCTCGACTGACCTTGTGGAGCTCTTGTTGCAGGTGAGGGAGGTGCAGAAAGAGGAGGTGGCCCTGCATGATGGTGCGCAGGTGCTTCTTCCCACCCAAAGCTGGCCGCCCTCCACCAGTGCAGCGGTGATCACGCAGCATGGAGAGCGAGGCATCGCAGCACTCCATGCGATGGCGACAGTGACGCAGCGCTCTGCCGCAGAAAACGCGCTGCTCCACACCGAGCCACCGCAGTGGCAGCAGCAGACCATTGCAAAAGCGAAAAGCGGTGCAAAGGCGAGGTTGTCTTCCCTGTCAACTAGTCAGCGTGGGTCAGGCAGCTCCATCGCCGCAGCTTCCTCTGCGCACGACATGAGCCCCTCCGGACGACTTGGGGACAGGAATATTAATGTTCTGTCACCCAACAAACATCAGGCCCTTTCCATTCCACCGGAGGCGGTTATCGGTACGGAGGGATCCGCAAGGTACCCGAAGGAGAAGAGGCGCTTCGCGTTTACGCTTTGCCGCAGTTCCACCGATGGATCCTCTTGTGTCCATGCAGAGAAATGTGCGTTCATTCACTGCAGCGTGGAGTGGTACAAAGCTGCATCTGCTGCGGCTGCGGCCCCTTGGAGGTCTGGTGGGGAGACAGGAGAGAGGATACCCATCTCCACGGTGCATTACTCGCAGCGGATTGAGTCACTGGACCAGGCGAGGTACCCACGGCATACTGCTGACCACACGATATCCGTGCGTGCCAGCAACCCTACCGGAGCGGATAGCAATCTGGCAGTAACTGTTTCGTACACGATCTCCTGCCAACTAATCTACGTCACCGCTGGAAGCCAGAATGCGTTGAAGGAGTCCATGAACTCCCATCCTCGTATCTGTTCTCACTATGAGAAAAGCATGTGTGCCTATGGCGAGCACTGCCAGTTCATTCATCCGGTGATGTTACAAGGGAAGACAGCGACACAGGAGTGGTCACCCAAAGCCACACCGGTGAACTTCTCAGCGGCCCTGCGGCCCTACCTAGCCAATGTCCAGAAGCCGGTGCCCGCCGATGCGATCATCGGCCGCATGGTGGGCAACCAAGCGGCAGCTTCCATAGCCGCCCCCGCCCGCTACGAGGAGGTGATGAACCAACCCGTCGCCATGGCGATGTCTCCGCTTCTTCACAGCGCTGCAACACCGTTGACCGGCTCGGTACAACCGTATCATGAGACCCTCGCCGTCTATTACACGACACCATCTCCCCTGCCCGTTCCTCTGCCGCCACCGCTGCTGCGTGATGCGGCACGGTCGCCATCCTGCATTCTCCCTTCGTCAGCGGGCTTGGGCAGCCCACTGGGTCAGCCATTCCTCTTCTCCAATGCCATTTCGGTCCAACAACACCAGCAGCTGCAGCAGCCACTGATGTCCCTCCCGACACAGAAGTCAGTACAGTACATGCCTGTGACGGTCGCCTCCGGCTGCACGTTTTACAGTGCAATGGCTCCAAAGCTTGATGGATCAAACAGCTGCAGTGGACCATCTGATGCCATGTTTTCGTTGTTATCTTACCCATATCAATACCGCCAATATTAAACTGTGTCTCTGCCCACGAGCGGCTGCTCCCCACAACGGGAAAGATAGAGGCAGAGAGGTCCCCATCCCGTGATGAGTGTGTCACGGTGATGCGAGCATCCAGCGCTCTTCTCTTTTTTCTTTTACTGCTGTGCAGGACCACTGACGGGAGTCCGGAGCGCCATTTTCTCCCCCTCGCCGGTCTTCCAATACGCAACGCGGTATATCTACTGGCATGCAGATGTCCACCCACTCGCCGTTGGTCTCATTATTTCTTATTATACATAACCAAACTACGACCATACAACTGGCTGCAGCGCCACATCAGCGCCACTGTCGTGTGTGGCACGGCACTCTTTCCTTCTCTTCCGAGCCCCCTTTTCCCTCTGATGTTGATACATACATACATATAAATAGAACCTACATGCGCACAGGTGCACATCTCTATCCAAACACATTGCTGGATCGCTATACACTTCAACACATCCTCTCTTTGCTTTGCTTCGGTACCAATATCCCCCCCTCCCCCAACTCCTCGTCCATCCTTTTCGCCTATTGTCATTTCTGCCAATGGACTTCCTTTCTCCATGCGATGGTCATGCACTGTGTCATTCCGTTGTTGCACCTCTCCGTTCTGCACTTTTCATCGCTCTTGAGAGCTGCCCTGCGTGCCTCTCGGGGAAAACGGCAGATCGATGGCGGTGCCCGCTACCGAGAAGTCCGCGTGTCGCAGCACTGCCTTTGCGCAGCTGACCACTGGGAGAGAATACGTGTTGGTCTCTGGAGTGTTTTTTAACGCTCCAATTTGTTGTATTCCCCGCCCCCTTTCTCCATCAACTGAAGAGGAGGTAATGCTCATATATAGATATACATATATATAAACATCGCAGCAACATACGAAAGAGCGAAGGAGACGAGAGTGTCCAACCTTACAGACCTGATGACAGGGGGGGGGGGGTGGGTGGGAGGTGTCAAGTCGGCAACACAGTGATAAGGAGAGCAATGCCTCTTTCTGTTAGTACATGTGCGGTCTTGTGAGATTTGCCCCCCCCCCCCCCCCACCCCCCTTCCTCTGGCGCATTGCCTCTCTTTTGATTTTACTCCGTGACTACTTCATTTCTCCGTTTATATTGGCTTTAGCGTTTTCCGTCTTATTTTTTCTGTGCGGCAAACATATACACTCTGCCGTCTCTTCCTCTCTTTCTTCCAGCATCAACTTCTGTTACTGTGGGCACTTTGCGTCCTTGTCGTTCCCTCCCTCTCTCTCTCCTCGCAGGGTGTTTCTTCGTCTTGAGTGCGTGTGTGTGTATGTGTGTGTCTTTGCTGCTTCCCTGTTATACGTTATTCATCTGAAGCAACTTTTTTTTTCCTTTGCAGGATCGTCTCCTCTTGGTGTGTCCTCCCGTTTGCGAAAGAGAGTGCCTGCGTTTTTTTTCTTTGATGTATGTCACTGCCACTGATACTGCGAAGGGAGGAGGGCGGAGCGGTGGTGGTGTTCGCTGCCGAGCAGCCCGCGTGTCGCAGGACTGCCGCTGCGCAGCTGACCGCATGAAAAGAGAGGGGCTGTCAGTGCGTTGACGAGCGCTCTTTTTCGTTCTTTCTTCGTCCCGCTTATTTCCGTGGACAGTGATGCAGGCAGAGAGGTCCCCATCCCGTGATGAGTGTGTCACGGTGATGCGAGCATCCAGCGCTCTTCTCTTTTTCTTTTACTGCTGTGCAGGACCACTGACAGGGAGTCCGGAGCGCCATTTCTCCCCCCCCCCTCGCCGGTCTTCCAATACGCAACGCGGTATATCTACTGGCATGCAGATGTCCACCCACTCGCCGTTGGTCTCATTATTTCTTATTATACATAACCAAACTACGACCATACAACTGGCTGCAGCGCCACATCAGCGCCACTGTCGTGTGTGGCACGGCACTCTTTCCTTCTCTTCCGAGCCCCCTTTTCCCTCTGATGTTGATACATACATACATATAAATAGAACCTACATGCGCACAGGTGCACATCTCTATCCAAACGATATACTACTATTACCCAATGCCGGAAAGGAGTCTGCTGATGTCAGCAGCGGCTGCTGGACCGCTTCTGGTGGGCTCATGGCTATGCCTCTGCTGACGATGGTTCCACGAGGGAGGAAAAAAAAAAAAAAAGATCCAGCAGCAGCAAACACGAAGCGAGTGAGAGGTGGAGAGGACGGAGCTGCCGGAATGCTGTGGAGGCAGTGAAGGGCTGACATGTGGCAATGAACAAAAGTGGTACCTCTCTCTTCTTCCCCCTTTTTGCTTCTCTTGTGCTTGTTTTTGTTTACACTGACAGACATGTTGGCTGGTCACAGCTCCTGGTGACCCTCTCGAAGCTCAAATAGGGAAAGAGCATACTGAAGGGAGGCGAAGGTAAGTGACGGAAAAAGAGAGGAGCCACGTCTTCGTGAATTCATGTCTTTGTCTTTTTGGTTCGTCGATGTTATCCACCGCTTCTATCGCCTCTGAAGAGACGAAGCGGAAGTGCCGAAGACCAACCGAGCTCCCCTGTTGTGGTAAGGCTACGAGTTCTTCCTCGCTTTTTGATGCCACTCAACTTCTCTCTCGTGGCGTACGTGGTGTCGGCCCGGCTGATCATCGATACTTTCTTCCAGATGAGCGGACGATGTACTACTACCGCCTCTACTCCTCTTCGGCAGTGGAGAGAGAGCCGTGCCACGATGACGATCTACAACGGCAACAACACCAACGTCACTGCGAGAGAAGTGTCTCTATGCCAATAGAGGCGCTATCAGTCCCACCGTCACCTGGTGTATTGCTACCCGTTGGCTCGATGATGCCGAACCTTGACATTCCCAAGCTGCATACTATATTACGGGGACGTATAGTGTTTTCTATGTTCCCAGTGATGCGGAAGCGGTTCCAGCGTTGCCGCCTGGCGAGCGTGGGGTTGAATTCGCCGCGTACTGTGATACGTGACAGAGAGATGGTGGACATCCCTCTTTTCAAGGCACCACTTCAGATTCTTCGGCTTATTGCGAACCTTTATGTGCGGGACAGACTGAGGAGCAATAGGGAGCTCTTTGATAGCGTCCTACTGAGAGGGCTAATGGATTTTTTTTGGGTGCAGCTTCCACCGTGTTTAGCGGCCGCCGCGCACGCCGTGGTGGTATCGCCCTCCTCCATCGCGTGGCGAGTTGCATGGGTTTCCCTAGTGGCGTTGCATCGATG
The DNA here is from genome assembly GCA_035044725.1 of Scaptomyza caliginosa. Lineage (NCBI taxonomy): Eukaryota > Metazoa > Arthropoda > Insecta > Diptera > Drosophilidae > Scaptomyza > Scaptomyza caliginosa. The sequence goes on along the minus strand of JAWNNR010000039.1, from coordinate 8,493 downwards.
GACGCAGTGCTTCCTGCTGCTCTACAGCTCCTCAATCACACCACTGCCGCACTGCACGAATCTCGCCGAGGGATCACCGGTAAGAGTTCTCTCGCGAACTCGGAAGAAGAAGCGCTGCTCTCCCCCACCCTCTCCATCACCCAACGTGGCTGCAGGGATCGATGTCTTGCCTGCCCTACCCTCAAGGCCTTTCCTGAACGCTCCCTGCTATTCATTTGCCGTCGCCCTCTCCGATGTGGTGGAGGCGGTCCTCCGTGTGCGTTACGTCTCCTCCCCTATTGCGGGGCGAAAGAGGCGACGCCGCAGCGGACCAAATAGGCATCCTTATAGTGATGACACTCATTACTGACCGTCGCCATCATCCGCCATGGGACAGGTGATGAAAGGAAGGCACCCCTGGCAAACATGGAGCACTCCGAGGAGAGAGGGAGACAGAGGCTATGTCCGGTGTGGAAGGATGAGGAGGATTCGCACTAGACAAATCGCTTCCTTTACAGCTATATCTCTATAGTGTTGCTTGGCGTAGTCACCCCTCCCTCATTTCTCCTGTGTCACACTCTGCCTCCACTCATCGCATGACTTTGCGCAGATTCAGCTCCCTTTCCTCATATCTATATCTATACATATATCTCTCTATACCTGCATTCACAGAGTCTCAACTGCTATTACTTCTGCTATGCTTTCCTCTTCGTTTTCCCCGCTTCTCTACGTGCGTGTGTGTGTGTGTTGCAGGCTGAGGAAGGACACACGGCTGGAGTTCAATCTATAGAGAGAGAGAGAGAGATGTGTGTATGTATCTATCTACGTGGTCCTTTCGAATCAACAACAACGAGAGAGAAACGTTGCACGCCTGCCAACTAGCAGAGTGAAATCAAAACGTCAGCCTTGCCACATGGTACAGCCGTTCTCTCTCTCTGTCTCCCTTGGCACTCAACTGACCTTTGTGCGACTCAAGAAGAAGAGAGGGTACGAGCTGTCTCTCATGTTTGCTCTTCGGCACGATCGATTTCAAAGGAAAAGAGGAGGTCCTCCCCAGCTAAAACAATAGGCATACAACCTTGTCGCTCCTCATGGGAAAGTCTGCGGATGGGAGGACCAACGGACTGCCGTCCGATGCACCGCAGGAACACCAGCAGCGCGTTTTTTAAAATATTTCCCTTGTACTTTTGCTCATGAAGGGACCTGCTGTATTTCCAGCTGTTTCGTGCTGTTGGGGATGGGAAGGAGAAAGGGGCTCCTCCAATGGTCTCATCCGCCATCTCCAATTCCTGCCGACGATGCAGCGGCCCTCTTTTCACCACCTCTCTTTCTCTCTCTGGTTTGCTTCATCATTGCTGCATCTTTAGCACCAACCCACTCACCACACACGTATCTATCTGCCTCCCTGTCTATCTATCTTCTTAAACAGAGAGATCACTATATATCGATAGATGTCCTCCGAGGCGGTAGAAGCTGTGATTGAGCGCATCACATACACCAAAGGGGTCTTGGGTGTGGTGGTTTGCTCCCGAGAAGGAGTACCGATACGCGACAGCTTTCAGCACCTTGACCGCTCGGTGGCACAGTCCTATGCAACCATGGCAGCAGAGCTTGCGCGCCAAGCCGCACTTCTCTTTCAAGAGCCGAAGGACGCCGAGGTGTCGAAAAAGGCGGGAGACGAGACAGCAGGGAAGGGCATTGGGCGGCGGAAGTCGATCAATAATGCGAAGGGGCCGCTTATGGAGAGCACTCCGGAAGTGCTGCGCGTACGGACACTACTGCACGAGATTGTCATCCGCATGAGCGAGGAGTTCCTGTTAGTGGTTGTTCAGGAGCCAGTGGACTAGCGAACAAGCCACGAACGTGGCCGATTTGGCCGCAAAAAGATGCTGTACTGTATGTAAATCCATTTAGTGAAGGAGAGATGACTATCTCCCCAGAGTCACCGCGAGCATGGCAGGTGCTGAGGGAGGGCTACAGTTGTTACCAGGAAGGTGTCAAATGCCTGCTTGCGGACGTATGTGAAAGGGGAGTGGAGAGGCGACTGGGGAGCTGCTCTGTCACTACTCTTTTTTTTCTTCTTTGGTGAGTTTTTGCTGTTAGGTCCTGCTAAGCCGCTTGCACATGGCTTGCATCGCAGGGCGGCTTGTGTGTATATCTATGAAGTGCCTATGAGGTGTCTATTGCTGCCTCGTTCTATGTGGCTCCCCGTTCCTTCCCCCCCCCGTGTTGAATGCCGCTGCTCCTTCCAATTGCGAGAGAAAAAAAGAAAAAGAGGGGGACGTGTACACGACGGAGAAGGAGGACAGGGCCGTGTAGATGAGCGTGTTTTTCATAGGCGTGTGGGACTGCTTTGAGATGGCTGCCTGTTTTGGAGGCTGCCGCTTCAATTGCCCATCTCTCAGGATTTTTCTTCCACCTGCCTCCTCGTGTCTGCCTGTTGGTGACGGAAGGCGAAGAGAAAGGAGGACTTTGGCGAGTAGGTCTCATCTCGCGTATGCCGCATCAGTCTCCCACCGCTCTTTGCTATCCTCCAAATCCCCTCTTTGTTTTGTGCTCCTCTCTTGTTTTGTAATTGCGACACGCTGTGGCAATCTAAGATGGAGTGGGAGGTACCTCTAGGGTCCCACTGTGTGTGTGTGTGTGTGTGTTAGGTGCCCCTCTGTTTCACGAGTGGCTGTGCTTTGAGTTCCCTTCTCCTTTTACCGAATGGTACACAAGGGACAAGCAGCGGACCCTGCATCATCGCCAATAGTTTTTTTTTTCTTTTGAAGGAGTGCCGCTGCTGCCGCCACTTGTCTTCACTACCGGCTTCACATGGGTGACACACAGGCCTGTTTTCTATATCTGCACCTATCGGGACTGAACTATAGAAATACACATTGGCACGAACAAAGGATCTCTCTGGACAGAGCAGCTTGTTTCTTTCTCCCTGTTCTCCGTCTCGGTAGTCTGTGACGGCGGCGGTGCGTGCGTGTGTTGGGGTACTGGCGAGATGTCGGTCGCTCGTCATGGTCCACTCTTCCACCGTCATCGTTGGAGCTACGCCGTCGACCTCGAGTTTGTCAAAGCACGCGGTACCCATTACGCTCGTGCCGCCGCTTTCGTGCCCTTCGAGCGCCACCGCGCCAACTCGGCAGCGGAGGGGTATCGCACCAACATGACAGCTGCCCCAATCGTCATGGAGCTCAAGCCCCACGCGGTGATGGAGATGGCAGAGGCCCTTCCCTGTGGGCATGTGCTCGCACGCCTCGTGGAGGAGGCCTTCGTGACGGGCGAGGCGCTGGAGGAGATTAAGCGACGGCATGAGGCGGAGGCGATGGCGGACCTGTCTGGGCTGAAGGAGGTGCGCCAACTCATGAAAGAAGTGGCTCCGCCACCCGTCACACTGAGCGACTCGCTGCCCATGACGCTGGACCTGCCTGATGGGACAACGAATGGTACTGCTGCTACTCCGCCGCCTGAGTCACCAGCGACTTCGACGAGCTCCATGCTAAAGTCTGTGGAGGAGGAGATGCGCAAGGCACTGCAGGCTCGCGTGTCTATCTGCCGTTTCTTCACCATGATTGATCCCTACACATTACCTAATGTGTGGCTCTTCGGGCGAGAGGTAGCGGAGCAGCTCTACGCGGCGGATGTCGACTCCGCTGCATTCCAGGAAGCCTCGCAGAGGCTGAAACCGTTGCGGGCCTACGGCAGAGGCCGACAAGGGCGGCGACCACTGGCGCATCTCTCCCAGTACCACCCACGTTTTTTGCAAGAGGTGCTGCATGCCTCCTTCTCCTCTGCAGCGGCGTGGTCGGCGTGGCTCGTTTCCTGCCAGCAGCTCGTGGAGCAGGAGCTTGTCGCAGCGCACGAGCTCTACCCGACGTCGCAGTACCCCCGCCTCTCCCTCGGCGGTGACGCGCTCTCCTTCACTGCCTGCAACTCACTGGATGAGCTGGCGGCGGTGCTGAGCACGACATGGGGCCGCCTTCTGCACCAGGATGAGAGCACTAGCAGCAGCGCAAAGTTTTTCGTCTACGGAAGCAACGATGCCGCCGTGATTCATCGAACCCTCCAGCTCTGCTGCCCACCTGTATCGCACGCATCAGCAGCAGCAGCTGGAGGGGTTGCAGCGGGTTTGTCGCTGTCTCCTCGAGCGCAAAAGGCCGGCGCCGGCCACTCTCTTACCTCGTCTTCGACAGCCGCCTGTGGAACGGTGCAGGCGGTGCCGACCGACCGTCTTGTCTCTCCGTTTCAGGCGAAGGTGGTGGACATCACCGCCCATCCGCTCTTCATTGCCGGCGGCTACGCCACGTCGCGCCGACTTATTCCGCGCCTCTCGGACGCCCTCAACATCGCTGCAAAAACCGATGGAGCGGCGGTGGCCGTGCAACAAGTCAACCGCCCGCATGATCCGCTGTGGGATGCCCAGGCCTTGGCCTGCATCTGTATTGGTGTCGGTGCAGTGCGGTAGGTGTCTGCCTCCGTCTCTCGTGGAGGATCCCGAGGCACCCGAGGTGGAACTTGTGTCCGAAAATGGGAACGCAACGGAAGTGCCGACGACGTTTTTGTTTTTGTCTCTTCAATTGTCACAGTAACGTTTTGCAGGAGCGCATCACTGCACATGTACGTCAATGCCGGCGTGGTGAAAACGAAAAAGACAATCCCACACACTTGCAGTAAGAGAGGTGTTGGTGCAGTGCCACCTCCCCCTTCTCTTCTTGCGAGGGTAAAAGAATATGTGCTCCAGGTGAGATGAGTTGCTCCCTAAAGCCACATGTGGATGATTGTGACACACCGATGGCGATGCATCGTGCGTCACTCTGCAAGACTACACTGCGTGCATTCAGCATAATGATACACATCTTTTTGCTCTTTTTGTTTTTAAATGGTTGCCACTTTTTCCACGAGATCTTTCTCTTCTGCTGCTGCTTGGGATTAAAGTCTGTGGATGCCTCGCGATGAGGAGTACCGGAGCAGAGACACGAGCCACACCACACACACACACACATACTAAACCACATTGAAGACGCGCATTCACTAACCGTCACACACGAGGGTGGAAAGGTAATAGCGGAGAGAAGGGCTTTGCTCCTTTTTTTTCCCCTTATAGTTCGTACCCCTCCCTTGTTGTGCTGCGTTGGTTGGTGAGATGCGACGCTGCAGGCTGCTGCTCGCTGTGCGGTCTGGCAAGCGGCGCACCGTTGCGGCCCTCGAAGGTCTCACGACACCCAACGTTAGCGGCCGCTCATGGCGCAATCTCAACAACTTAACGCCGGCGGAGAAGAGCGAGATCACCGCGGGAGTGTGGCGTGAGGCGAAGCCAGTGCGTCTCGTTCCAGATGAAGCGGACCGCGATCGTGCTGGCGGCGACGATGGTGCGCTGCGCTTTTCGTCGGACGAAGAGGCGCATCAGTTTCTTGCCGAGGAGGCCGAGGATGACCTGGCTGAGGCCCCCGTGTCGACGATGGAGCTTGCGCAAAGCTTTTACACAGACCTCGCCTCTACGGCAGACGAGGAGATCAACATCGACGGTATGCCGCCGCGGCCGCAGTCGGATGACGAGCGCCGCAGGGAAGCGATTGAGGTAAATCGCCGCTTCTTTGGCGATTTCTACGCCGAACAGGGGATTGTTAGCAGCAATGAAGAGGAGCAGCAGCAGTTTATCAATTCCCTGCTGCACCCATCGCAGGCGTTCTTTGCCATCAATACGGCAAGGCCGCTGTTGCGCCTTACAACTCGTCATCAATTTGAGCTCCACGCAGCGGCAGCGGCGCCACTACTAAAACTTCCGGTTTTCGTGGCTTCCGAACTGGACCCATGCGTCTATGAAATGAGTATGCAGCCACCACCACCACTAATAGCAGTGGAAGATGGTACGCTGCGACTTTTCCATTCTCCGGAGAAGTCGTCAGTGGCTGTATTACCTGCGACAGCACCGGGTCATTTGCCAATCTCGCACAGAGGCAGCAATCCGGGCTCTGCCACAGCCATTGCAGAGGACGCCAACATCCTGCAGATGATGCTGCAAGAGGGACTGGATGACGAGGAACCGTGCGCGTCACGTCAAACAACAGCGCTGGTGGATCAGAGGGGCGATTCCGGTCTTCCGTTGTCGCCGTGCTCTGCTGGCATTGCCGAGTGCACTCCACGCCTCCTGGCAGCTGTACCAGTTCAGCTTCGCACCCAGCCACCAGATGTCGAACATCTCCTGTGGCTGCAGCGGCAAATCGCCAGCACCACGTTATTCCACGTCGACCTCACCTCTGTGCTGCTTTCGCTGTGCTCCTGCCGCCTCGCTGCTCACCGAGTGACTGACAGCGATGATGCAGCGGCTGACGGAGGCACATCGCCCGTGACGCACAGCGCTGGCCGGTGTGCAATTTTGTACCTCGGTGACGAGTCGGACTGCTCTTATCACACTGAAGTGGCGCAATTTCTGCTTCGTGCTGCTGCTGAGGATCAGTTGACTGGAGTTTCGACAGTGCAGGCAGAGGCGCACTCTACTACCACCATCACTACCCCCGTCACTCCCTTTCCTACCTCTTCTTTCCCCTTTCTGAGGCTTCCCAGCCAGATCTCACGTATAGTGCTGGTTGTGGAAGGTGGCAGCGCAACACTGCCGCCGCGGCAGAGACCCCGTCGTGGCAGCCGCCGCCGTAGCCACCACCCAACTGATGAGAGGCTGGCAGTGCCGCTCTCTGATCGCCTTCCGCACGTTGTCTACATCGCTCCACCTCAGCACCGCCACCAACGGCGAGGCCGATCGGCAGAGGCCTCTCTGCGCGGCTTCTCTGTCGTTATCTGTGCCCCACGCACTTCGCAAGACGGTGTCCGCCCTCGAGCACACCTCGGTGGCGCGACACCGCCACATGAGACAGCCTCGGACGCACAGGGGACTTCCCTCTTTGGCAGCGGAGCAGCACCGCCTAACGACTTTATTGAACGTTGCAAGGCGGCCAACGACAATTTTTCTCGTCTAACAGCAGAGCTCTGTCGTGCAGTACGGGCAGCACGGCATGATGACGGTTGGGTGCTGTACACAACTCAGAGCATGAACGTCATCGAGAATGAGCTGGTTGTCTGCGCTGCGCTGCAGCGCCTCGCAGCAGAGGAGGTTGGCTTAGATGTACAATGTGTAGGACTTCAGACTGAGAGATTCCGCCAGATACTGGCCTCCGAGGAAGACCAGGAAACCATGAAGCTGCTGCTGTCTCTGGGGCGTCACGGCCTGAGCACGTGGGTGCCCCTCCAAAATGGCGGGTCGGTACAGGAACCGGAGACGTACTCGGCAGCGCTTCGGGAAGCCGTGGCTGCTGCCGCATGGCGGTGCGATCCCCTCCGGTCCGGCCACGACGGCTCCTTCTTTATTTGCCTGTCGGTGAAGCGATGCAGCGGTGGGGAGTTGGCGGGCCCTATGCCATTCATGAAATCCTCTTCTCTGGTTCTGCAGCACCTTGGCGGGGAGGTGACGTCTTTGCAGCTGCAGCAGATCCAATCGACAGGTTATATGACGGTGGTCACGTCGGCCGCCTGGCAACTCGTCAGGGAGCTGCGGGGGTCGATGAAGGTGCTGTACGCTGGCATTCCTGTCGCCGTCGCCAGCGGTGCACCAGAGACGACGGGTAGTGTGGAATCCTTCAGCTCACTACAGTGGAGTAGCGCCACGAGCCACGCGGAAACGCTGCAGCTTCTCTCTGCGCGTCTTCCCTGTCTGTCACTGGATCTCTGCTGTCTGATCGAACTCCTCCGCACTCGCGAGATTCGTAGCGAGCGCCTGAAGCAGCTTCAACGACGGTGGGTAAAGCAGCTTCCTCTTGCTGAGCCGCACACAGACTCCGCGGCGGTGCAGCAGCGCATCGAGCACGTGGCCAACGGCGTCCTCAAGGATGTGCAACAGTTCCTTTCCTCATACACAGGCGGCAGCAGCCACAGCCGCGGTGGGCGAGTGGCAGTGATGCTGAAGCTGCGCTTGCCGTCTGTTGGCAATGCCAGCCATCTAGATCCGGCTGTAGCAGACGAAGTTGCTGCTGTCGGAGTCGTCGCTGCCATCACTTACACGACATACGACAACAGTAGTGATGCCGGTGGCGTTGGCACGGTTGCATCGTTCACGTTGGTGCTCGACGTGCCCGACGAGATGCCGGAAAGGTGGGCACATGTGGCGGCTCTTCACGAGTGGTGTGTGGCGTTACGCGACGGGCTGGTGTACCTTCAGCGGCGGCTAGCGATAGACCAACAACTACCGCTGGAGTTGTGGGAGGCGCCACCGCTGCTGCCGACATCAGGGAACACTAAGACAGTTGGATCGACTGCTTCAGTGAAGGGGGCGGCGCCAGTTGCCGCGGCTGGCGAAGGAGTCCTGTTAGACATGGATGTACGACTCCCCAATGAAAATGAGGTCGTCTTTCTCTCTGATGATGACTACGAAACAGTGGAGGTGAAGTAGACACCCTGAACGAGAGTGATGGGAAGGAAAGAGAAATATCTATGGAATGCTGAGAAGCAACAGTCACAGCAATACGTAAC